>CM052440.1:3285881-3359117 GCA_028533085.1 Varecia variegata
AGGGGAGTGTGTCCTTAGAGCCCGGGTGTAGATCCGGCTGGCCTCGGCCGTGAAGGTGTGCGGTGGGGGACAGGGGAGTGTGTCCTTAGAGCACAGGTGTAGATCCGGCTGGCCTCGGCCGTGAAGGTGTGCGGTGGGGGACAGGGGAGTGTGTCCTTAGAGCACAGGTGTAGATCCGGCTGGCCACGGTCTTGAAGGTGTCCTCCAGGGTTTAGCAGGGTACCACCTGTAGAACTACCAAGTGTAGAACCAGAGCTTCATTGTTGAGTTACTGAGGCCCGGGAAGAAGACAGGCTCACCAGGCATCCCTCAGCAAGTCTGTGGGTAGAGAAGGCAGCTCTGTGACTCATTTGACAAATATTTATCAAGCAACTGAGAACATCTTGGCTCTGCCTCTTCTCAGCTCTCTGACCTTGGCAAGGCCCTGACCTTGAACATCAATTTGCTCTTGTGTAAACCAAATGTAATTCCTTCTCCATAGGGTGGTGATAAGCAAGATGATGAAGATGATGGTTATGGTGATGGCAATGATGATGTGATGTTGGAGGTGCTGATGGTGCTGGTGATCACGGTGATGTTGGTGATGATGGTAATAATGGTGGTAATGATCATGGTGATGGGTAGTGGTGATGGTGACAGTGGTGGTGATGGTGATGTTGGAGGCAGTGATGGTGACATTGCTGGTGGTGATGGTGATGATGTGATGATGACTGTGGTGGTGATGGTGATCACAGTGATAGTGGTGATGATGGTGGTAAAGATCATGGTGATGGTAGTGGTGATGGTGACAGTGGTGGTGATGGTGATGTTAGAGGTGCTGGTGGTGCTGGTGATCACGGTGATGTTGGAGGTGATGGTAGTAATGGTGGTAATGATCATGGTGATGGGTAGTGGTGATGGTGACAGTGGTGGTGATGGTGATGTTAGAGGTGCTGGTGATCACGGTGATGTTGGAGGTGATGGTAATAATGGTGGTAATGATCATGGTGATGGTGACAATGGTGGTGATGGTGATGTTGGAGGTGATGATGATAGTGGTGCTGGTGCTTGTGATCATGGTGACGTTGCTGGTGGTAATGATCATGGTGATGGTAGTAGTGATGGTGACAGTGGTGGTGATGGTGATGATGATGGTGGTGTTGGTGATGGTGATAGTGACAGCAGTGCTGGGCCCTGGTGAAGCTGTTTAAATGCAGCATCTCATTTAACGCTCCCAGTAACCCTGTGAAGAGGCTTTGTGGTTACCCTGTAGTAGTTTTAGAAACAGTCCCGGGCGGTTGCTGTTTGCCCAGGCAGTGTTTGAACCGGAGCAGATGGACGTCCGACTCCAGGCTTCAGTCCTTACTGCCTTACTTTGTTGTCGTGACATGGAGGGCTACGGAGGCTGGCAGCACAGAGGCGAGAGGAGGAGAGGAAGCCAGCAGCAGGCTGAGGTCTTCCGCAGCTGCCGGCAGGAGGAGGAGGAGGAGCGGGGGCTGCTGGCTGGGAGGAAGATGTGGTCGCGTCACAGCCGTGGGGGGCACGTTGCCATGCTGCTACACAAGCACATTTTTTTAGCCCTAATCTCCAAAACAGACATCTCCTGTGGCTCTAGCTGCTGTGCAGTTCCATTTCCACTGCTGCCTGGGTTTCCGGAGGCCTCGGCCTGGTCTCCCCCGGGCCCTGAGCGGACGGCAGAGGCTGTGAGAGCGAGGGCTGCGAGGGCGGCCACGCGGGACGCTGCGGTGCTGACTTCTGAGACCTCTTCTCTGACCTTCTCCCCGACAGAAATGCCTGGAGCTTAAGACCAGCCTGCTGGCCCGCCAGAGGGGCACCCAGTCGTCCCTGGACCGCCTCCGGGCCCTCCTGAGACTGATACAGGGCGAGCAGATGCTCCAGGTCACCATGACGACCACCAGCCCTGCGCCGCTGCTGGCGGGGCCCTGGACCAAGCCCTCGGCGGCAGCCGTGCACCCCACCCTCCAGCATCCCCAGGGCCACAACTGACCCCGAGGGACCTGTCTTCACACCACGGAAAGTTACTGGAACCCAGCTCACACGACCTGGGGGTTCTGTCGGCCTTAATTCATAAACACTATGAATTTCAGACAAAAGTGTACCAGAGAGAGACAGAGGAGAGAAGGGAGAAGGAGCTGGGCAGGTAGGGCCCTGTGCCCTTCGCGTTCAGAGGGGACACCTGGGAGCCAGGTGGGGTGCTACACGCCGGGGCGCACGGTCAGCCCGCACCCCACCCCCACCGTCTGGGGGCTGCCCAGGCCTCGGCGTCCGGGCCCAGCCCTCTCCACGGCCTCCCACTGTCCCGGGGAGATGGACCCGCGCTGTGAAGAGGACGGGCACACTGCCCTGCAGGCCGGGATGGGGCCCTGGGGGCACAGGGACATAGCTGAGTAGTAGAGGTAGTTGGTTGTGCGTTGGGAAGAACGGGGTAGCAGGTCTAGGTAGTTCCCCGACGCCCCTCCCTGCTAGACCCGCCCGGGGCTGGGCCCGGCCCGGCCACTCCCTCGCCTTTCCAACTGCTGGCGTCAGTATTATTAGGGTTAAGACTTGCAGCTGTTTAACTTGAAAGACCCTCTCTGAGGCCTTGTCCCAGGACAGGGCCTGCAGGATCTGCCTGCCGGGGCCTCCGCTCCGTCTCCGAGCCTCTCTGGAGGTTCGAGGTTCGCCTCCGTCCTTTCGCTGGTCTCCTGGACTCAGTTTGCTGCCGGTGTATTTTTCTCATGGAGTTTTTGGGCAAGGTGGAGCTGCAGCCATGCAGGGGAGGCGTTTGGCAGGTTTTCTATTTTGGGTTGAATCATTCAACTTAACGACTGAAGCCTTTTACTTTCTCCTTCCGAAGCCGCTAAGTATTCCACCCCTCTTTTCTTGCCAGTACAGACACTATGCCAAAAAATAACTTTACATTTTTGTATGGCGTTTTTATTGTAAGATATTTAATGTGAAGGGGGACACTTGTGACTTCTCTTTCTGCTCACAGTGGCCTCTGCTTCCAGGTACGCGTGGGCAGTCCTCCCCTCGGGCAGGCTGGCCAACCCGCAGGGACCCAGGTTTTTAGGAACCGGGGTGGAGGGTGGGGGGAGGCAGACAGGGCGGGGGCCTCGGGAGGGTTTGGCCTTGGGGACATGAGAGTCCCCTGCTCCTGCTGTCTCCTCTCCTTGGCAGAGCGGAGCCCCCACACCGTGGCACAAGGGCTCCTGCGCCAAGGGGCGGGCCGCGCGGGCTCGTCACACCCACCAGCCTCTCTGGTCCCGAGGGACTTAGCACAACAGATGAGCGTCCAGGAGCCGCCGGGCTCCACCCCGAGCATACCACATGGTGCCGATTTGCACTGACCGTGCGTGCGTGAGTCGCACACGGCCACGGCCACAGACACGCACGCAGCAGAGCGGGGAGGCGGCCGGTTCCCGCAGACGGCCACGGTCCCTCCTGTCCTTATCACGACTCCGGGAGAAACTGTGCTGTACGATACAGATCTATTTTAATACACTCAACACTGGGTTGAACAAGATTTTTATATTCTTTTATTGATGAACAGAGTGAACCTCGTGGGGCACACGTCTCCTGTGTCGGTCACTCTCTATGCCAAGTGTGCGTCTCTGCGTGGCTTGCGATGCAGATGTCTTCAGGTTCCTTTTTTGTTGGTTGGGTTTTCTTCTTCTCGGATGGATTGAGTTAAATTTTGAAAAAATGTAATGGGAGGATATGAAAGGTTGGACCCGGGAGGGGTAGCTGCCGACGTGTCTCGAGACTGTTAGTGTTTTTGGACCAAGGAGGCCCGTCCAGTGCATAGTGAGGATAGAGAAAAAGTGTTTGTCTTAAATATGCCAATGTAGTTTTCTTGCGTACGATGCATTAAACTCACTGATGATTGCAAGCCCTGTGGCTCTGGTGTCCTTGCCTTCAGCGGAGAGGCCCTGGGAGTGCTCGGGGTAGCCTGGAGGGCACTGGAGAGGGAAACCAGGGTCCTGCCCCTGCCCCGAGGGAGGGAGGCAGGAGAGAGCCCATGGTGCCCTCCACTTGCGGTCCCGCCCAGCCCCCAGAGGAGGCAGGTGACCCCGTAGGGCCAGGAGTGATGGCGGACGTCACAGGAGCTCAGCAGGGCGGTCGCTGTGTGGAGCCAAAGGCAGTGCCCTCAGCTCCTCACTGGCTCCTGTCTCTCGGCCTGTGACGTCACCGTGCTCTCTTCCCTGGCAGGGGGCGCACGGCTCCCCCAGCTGCCTGGCGTCCGTCCGCCTGCACCTTTTGAGAACAGCCAGACTTGGGGCAGCCCCCAGAGCCCCAGCCCCTGACATTGTGCGGAGGGCCTCCGATTGGCCAGGGGGTCAGGCCCACCCCAGGACAATCCACTGTGGCCACAGGGTGGGGTCGAATTCGGAAGTGACTGCAGGGCACAGAAAGACAGACGGGCTGGGCGGGACGGCACCCCGGGGAGGCCGGCCGCACAGCTGCCCTGGTGTGTAGCTTGGTGGGGAGGAGGGAACAGATTCAAGTTGGTTCTTTCTGCCCCCCGTCACTCTACCTCCCAGAGGAGACCCTGGGTCCTCTTGGGGATCACGCAGAAGACCCGTCTACACCGGTGTCCCCATCCACTCCTGTTCTCTTGGGTCCTTTCCAATCAGGCCCCCTCCCCCACCACCCCGTCCCTTTACTCCCCTGGGCCTGCCCAAGGCAAGGTCAGCAGTGACCACGTGGCCAGACGCAGTGGGTGCTCTGTAATCACCTGGCCCTCCAGGCCACATGACATCGACCACACTCCCCATTGAGGAGGCTCCCAGGACCCACACTCCACTTGTCTACTGCCCTCTGTCCCTGCACCAGGTGTGCTTCCCCCGTGCCCCAGGCCTGGGCTCCTCCCGAAGCCCCTGGCCAGCCCCATCTAGTCCCCTGGCTCCCTGCCTCAGTGATGGTGGCTGCCCGTGGCTGGCCGCGGCACGCAGCAGGCACCTCAGTCTCGGCGTGGTCTCCTCCAGGAGTCGCCTTGACTCCTCTCCCTGCCCTCCACGCTGGTCAGATCCACCAGCTCTGACTTCAGAATATAGGCAGGGTGGGCTCTGACGTCACCTCCATCCCAGCCCCACTGTCTCACCTGCATTGCTGCAGCCACCGCCTACCTAGTGCCCCTCCCCGGCCCTACCGCAGCCTCTCAGCCCAACCCCTGCCTGGTGGGGGCTCTGTTGTAAGTAACTCTGCTGTCACTCCCACCTTGCCCAGTAAAAGCCAAAGCCCGTACTTGACTTACACACACTCTGGCCGCGCTGGTTCCTTTCCTGCCCCTGCACTGGTGCAGCTTCTGTGCCCCACCTCAGGGCCTTTGCACGTGCTGTGCTCTCTGCCTGGCACGCTCTTCCCCACCCTCCCCGACTGGCTCCTGACTTCACCTTGGCCTTGGCCCCTCTCGAGGCCCTGCATTGCCTGCCTGCCCTGCTCTGTTTGGCCCCTTAGGCTTTTCACAGTCTAGCCTGACGCACCTTTTCTAGTTCTCGTCCGTCTGCTTCAGGAAGGCGGTGTTTGCTCGGCTTTGCTCACTGAGTCCCAGCATCTAGAACAGCGCCTGGCACACAGTGGGTGCTCAGTATGAATATTCATGGGATAAATGAAGGAGCTTGGGAAGGACAGAGCAGCCAGGCCTCAGGACTGCCCCCACCCTGGCTCAGGGCCCTGCCCCGGGGAGTCCCTTCTGCCAGTCCAGCTGCCAGGCGAGGCTGGGCGGTGGGTGAGAAAGCTGAGGCCAGAGCGATGGAACTCCTCCCGACCCCCTCACCCTGAGGCAGGCCCTGGGGGCAGCTTCCGCCACCCTGTGTGAGGGATCCCCGAAAGCATCACTCCCTGCCCTGCTCCTCCAGCCCCGCAACGGCAGCTCCCTCCCTCCCTTCCAGGGAAGCCCCCTCCATAGGACAGCTGTGCCATTAGAAAGGGGGTCCCACAGGGTGCAGACATCTGTCACCTGCAGCTTCACCACCCCACCCCACAGCACCCAGGTGACCCTGCGCCGGGACAGCCCTCAGGTTGGGACAGTGGCCACTGCTGTACCTCCATTCCCCAGCTGCATCTGACTCGGCCCGGACAGCGGGGGCCACAGCTCAGGGTGGGAAGGCTGCCGGTCGGGGTGCCTCCCTTCCTTCTCTTACAGGAAGCTTCCCCTTGGCATATCCAAATCGCCAGCATCGCTACCCTGGCACTGGGGGGCCGTTGTTAAGTACAATAAGGGTTGCTTGAATGCAAGCACCGGATGCCGAGACAGTAGATCTGGTAACCGAGGCTGCCAAGTGGCTCATGGGCGGGTGGCACCTACAGGGTAGATGCCCTGGACAAAGGGATAATTCCCATCCCAGGCGGGATGGTACTCGGACTTATTTATGGAACTTTTCCATTTAATGTTTTTGGACGGTGATTGTGAGTAGCTGAAGCCACAAATAAGCAGAGCTTACCGTATAAGGGTCTTTATACTGGGGGTTAAGACTTCAACCCTGGGGGACACAATTTAACCCTGCTACAATTTGCACATGTGCCCTACAAAATTCAGGTGTTGACGATGTTATAGTGGTTACGAGCTGTGGCCTGTAAGAGGTGATTAGGCCACGAGGGCTCCTTCCTCCTGAACGGGATCAGGTGTCCTTATAGGAGGGCTTGAGAGAGGAGCTCAGCCTTCTCGCCCCGCTGCCTTCTCGCCCCGCTGCCTTCTCCCGCGCCGGGACCAGCGTTCCTCCCCTCCGGAGCCGTCTTGGAAGCGGAGAGCTGCCCTCATCAGACGCCGGACCTGCCAGCGCCTTGATCTTGGACTTCCAGCCTCCAGACCGTGAGAAATACATTTCTGTCCTTTATAAATTGCCCACTCGGTGGAATTTTGTTATAGCAGCACAAACAAACAAAGATAAACCCATAACAGACCCCTCCTTGGGTTGCCCGAAATCTGCTTCCCTCTGGCTTGTGCTCTCCGGAGCCGTCCAGTGCTGCCCCGTCTGCACAGTCGTCTCATCTGCACGTAGAGTTTTTTGAGCATCTGGGTGCAGATGGGTGGAGGCCGAAACAGGCGTCCACGAGAGAGAAGAGGGAGAGCCTTGGGTTTTATACAGAGTTTTTCTGAGGGAGTAAATAAATTCTTTTCAAACAACTGGGAGGGAAAAGGAAAGTAAGTTCCCCTCTCACATTCCATTCCTTTATCTCCCTGGGGGTCTGGCAAAGGCTACTGCCTAATACCCCCCTAGGAAGGGGAAGAGGGGTGGGTTTTACTGGAGGTTTGGGGAGAGTGAATTCTTTAAGCCTAACGTTCCACCCTTTTTATTATATACATGTAAGAAAAGGAAGGGCAAGGTATGAGAAAGGGGAAAAAATTAAAAATGAGAAAGACTGGGAAGCAGGCATGGTCATGTTTCCCAGCAGGTTGCTGCTCGTTTGGGAGAGGAGCAGCAAAGAGAGTCGGGAGAGCTCAAGATTGATCTTTAGCTGCTATTAGAAAATTAGCAGATTCAAGGCCCCCCTAATGTTCCCCCTTTCTGTTGTTAAAATTAAATTTCTATTTAAAATGAACTCGGGGCCGGGCGTGGTGGCTCACACCTGTAATCCTAGCACTCTGGGAGCCCGAGGCGGGTGGATCGCTCAAGGTCAGGAGTTCGAGACCAGGCTGAGCAAGAATGAGACCCCATCTGTACTAAAAATAGAAAGAAATTATCCGGACAACTAAAAATATACAGAAAAAATTAGCCGGGCATGGTGGCACATGCCTGTAGTCCCAGCTACTCGGGAGGCTGAGGTGGGAGGATTGCTTAAGCCCAGGAGTGTGAGGTTGCTGTGAGCTAGGCTGACGCCACGGCACTCACTCTAGCCCAGGCAACAGAGTGAGACTCTGTCTCAAAAAAATAAATAAATAAAATGAACTCAGAAGTTGGGAAAATGGGCAGAGATCTTTCTTCTGTAGCTACTTCCTGCTAAGAAGGGGTGTAGAGATCTTTTTATGAAGTTCATTTAAATTATTAAATGGGAGGGGGTTGAAAATAGACCGTCTTGAAGTTAGAACAGAGGGAGGATGGGGGTCACCGGAGAGACACGAGAGGTATACGAGGAGGCAAAGCACGGTAAGGAGCCGTGTATACACAGCATGTTATCGGAGCCTGGTATCCGGCACGGGCTGGACCTTCTGGGAGCTCGCCTGGGTGGAAGCAGGGTCTGGAGGGCCTGTAGGTCTTTGTCTGGGGAGATGACTCTCGGACGGATTCCCATAAGTCCAGCAGTAGCGGTGGAAGCAGTGAGAGAATTATTTAAAAGTTGAAAGAGGCCCGATTTGTTCTGGGAAATCCTGGAGTAAAATCTAGTCTGTAGGCTGTAAGTGTTCCGGTCCCTTTAAGAAGTCACTAGTGGACTTCATTGCTGGCAGGTAGGCGCCAGGTGGGGGTGGTGGAGGAAGACGAGGGAACCGAACTTACTAATTCCATTTCTTGAAATCAGTCTTTACAATTTTACATGCCCGTCTTTTTTGCAATAGCCCTTAGGCCTAGAGAGGATGAATAAGGTTGGGCCAGGTGGAATTTAATAGTTTAAATCCTGGAGATAACTTTGCTATTTACTTGATACTACTTCAATGGCTTCTGAAAGTAAAGCAAGCGAATTAATAATGTTTTAAATAAAAAGTCATAACTAAAATTTTCTTTCTAATTAGAGCCAACTGGATCACATACTAAATTCCTTCATGAATTCCTTTTATAAACTCTATCCCAGCCTGCACAGACCATCTACAAAACATGCCTAAAACTTTCTGTATTGTCCTAACTTTCCCATTTCGTGGCCAAACAACTGGGGTCAGTCAGAGCTGAGTCTCCCCAGGTGATGACCTGGACCAAACCAGTCATTTTAGGACAAAAATTCGCAAGATCCTTTCTTACCAAAATATATTTCCACACTTACTGCCTTTTTACATCTCTTTCTCTTACTCAAATTAGTTTCTATTTTGTTTTTAATGAAATATTTGATGTAAGCCAATTAATTAGAGCTTTTACATATTTTGGTAGGGAAACACTGTATACATATATGCACATGCAAACACAGACACATAGAAGGAGATAATTTTAGGTGAAACAAGACAGAAAGTTCTAGAGTTTGAAAGCTCAGAGCATATCAAGGAAAACATTGTATGCAAAGTTCTAGTTAAGCTTTTCCGTAAGTCAGAGGAAGGAAGCTGTAAGATCTTTGTGGGGGCGGGGCGGGTAATTGAGAAGCACAAAAAGGGGTGCTCTCCCAGCGAAGAGAGAAGCTGTTGGCATACACAGGGGGTTTATATTTTATCTTTGACGATGAGGGTAGGAGAGGGAAACAGAGGCCCTGAAAATGCAGGAAGAGCAGCGGATGTGGCTCGGGCGTTAGTTCTCACCTGGGCGGGTGAGCTACCTAAGGCTCGGCCACCCCGGTGTGTCCAAGTTCAGTCTGTTCCGAAGCCTGATGTGTCTGCCAGACGGAAGCAGTTTTGGAGGGTCCGTGGGTATGGCAGGTGCCCGTCCAGGGATGGGCAGCCAGTTCCAGAATGCAAGTGGATTCTCTTCCTTTAGAAAAAGGGCATTCACTCTTCCAATGCTCTTTTGTCAGAGGGGGGCACGGTCCTGGCGGAGCCCATTTTCCTGGGCATTTTTACTCGAGGGAGGCAGGGCTCGGTTCCCATAGAACAGTGTGGCCTTGTGGTCTACTTGCCTGGGGCCTTTTGGAGTGACTCCAGAAAAGCTCTTTGCAGGGGCAGCCACTATTTGAAAAGCTTTTTCTGTTTTTTGGGGGACTGTTGTCAGTCCCACGCTCTTTTTCCTTTGCCTCTCCTCATCTTGGCTGTTAAAGACCTCGAAGGCCAGGTTTAGGAGATCCTTTTGTGGGGTTTGAGGGCCTTCGTCTAATTTTTGCGGCTTGCACCTGGTGTCAGCCCAGGCTGGGAGATAAAATGCATATTGAGGAGTAAAGTTCTCTCAGGAGCTCCTACTTGATAATCCCATAATGGGTCTGTTCTAGGGACGACTGTCCCCACTGGCTGGGCAGGGGTACGTCTGTGGATTTCATCGCCATGTGCCTGGGCATTAAGCCAAACCCTCTCCCTCTCCTCGGGATAGAGTAGAGGAAAGAATAGAGGTCTTGCCAGGTCGGATCACAAGACTGAGTTAAATAAAAGGGACGTGCACCGCATGACTCCTTCTGTCACAGCCCCAGGGACTTGAGCAGAACGAGCGGGTAGTAGGGGGCTGGGAAGAGGACGGCCGGCAGGTGTGCAGTAGGAAGATTCGAGCGGATTACAGCTCGTATAGAGTGAGGGTAACAAAGCTTGGACATACAGAATCTTGGACCGTCTGCCATTGCAGTGACAGAAATTGTAGGGAGACCTCGGAGGAGGCTCCCCAAACGGGTAGTTTTAGGACAAGTAGGCTGAGGGTTTCCCATGTTCCTGGAAAGAGTCGGGGTCACATGGGGCTGATTCTACTCAATTCTAGGCATCCCTAGAATGAGGGAATGGCACAGGAGCAGCGAGCCATGAGTCAGAACAGGCGTTCCTGTGTCCAACAAAGGCCCCAGGGGCCCAGGGTCCTCAGGCTCACCGGCAGGACTTTTCGAGTCAAGAGGAGGAAATGAGAACGAGCTCTTGTGAGCTCCCACTCGCCAGGAACAGGATGTCTCAGGGTGCAGATTTTGGAGGTCAGCAAGAAAGATCCAAATCCCGGTCCGGTGTCTGCCTCTCAGCTTGGTTCAGGAGGGTCCAGGTGGACCCCACCTTACCTCGGCCGAGCTAGAGCGCTCTGCCTACACTCCAGGCTCGGGAAAGATCCATGGAAACCTTACCAACAACCCAGGGACTCGGAGGAAGTCAGGATTCGGGAGTGAGCCCAGGAGGAGCCTACTGCTTCCCAAGTTGCAAGCCTTGCCTGCTAGGGTCCTGGAGGTCATGTCCCCCGGGGTGCCCAAGCCTTGCCTGCTAGGGTCTTGGAGGTTGTGTCCCCCGGTGCGCCCTCCAGGTTTTGGCACCAAATGTCAGGTCCGGAGCTGAGAGAGACACAGGAAGCCTCATGTGTAGCAAATGTTGTTTATTTTGAGCATCTGGGTGCAGATGGGTGGAGGCCGGAAAAGGCGTGCACGAGAGAAAAGGGGAGAGCCTTGGGTTTTATACAGAGTTTTTCTAGGGGGAGTAAATAAATTATTTTCAAACAACTGGGAGGGATAAGGAAAGTAAGTTCCCTCTTGCATTCCTTTCCTTTATCTCCCTAGGGGTCTGGCAAAGGCTACTGCCTAATACACCCCTAGGAAGGGGAGAGCGGTGGGTTTTACTGGAGCCTCGGATGGAAGTTTGGGGAGGGTGAGTTCTTTAAGCCTAACATAAAACCAACCCTTGAATTCTTGGATAAATTCTACTTGGTGGTCATATAGTATTCTTTTTATATTGCTTTGTTTGATTTGCTAATGTTTATCCTCATTTTTATTTATGAGAGATACTGAACTATAGATTTCTTTGCAATATCTTTGTCAGCTTATCATATTAAACAAGTTGGAAATGTTCTATTTTCTGAAAGAGCATCTTTATATTTGTTAGAATTCACCAGTGAAGCCAACTGGGCCTGGAGTTTTACGTGTGGGAAGGTTTTTTTCTTTTCATTTGAAATTTTAAATGTATTTACCATACAGGATTATTCAGATATTCCAGTTCATTTTGTGTCAGTTTCAGTAAGTTGAATTGTTCAAGGAATCGGTCATCTCATCTACATGGAATTTCGGTGTAAAATAACTCATAATTTTTTATGTTGCTATTTACAAATTCTAAAGTAATAATTGATTTTTCATTCTTTGTGGTTTTTTTTTATCTTGATCTGTCTAGCCTAGGGGTTTATGAATCTCTTTTCAAAGAACTTTTTGGCTTTGTTAATTTTCTCTGTTGTCTGATTTTTTTGTTTTATTATTTCCTTCCTTCTACTTAATGTGGGTTTACTTTGATGTATATATTGTTTCTTTCTTTCTTTTTTTTTTTTTTTTGAGACAGAGTCTCACTCTGTTGCCAGGGCTAGAGTGCCGTGGCATCAGCCTAGCTCACAGCAACCTCAAACTCCTGGGCTCAAGCAATCCTTCTGCCTCAGCCTCCCGAGTAGCTGGGACTACAGGCATGTGCCACCATGCCTGGCTAATTTATATATATATATATGTATATATATATATTTAGCTGTCCAGATCATTTCTATTTTTAGTAGAGACGGGGTCTCACTCTTGCTCAGGATGGTCTCAAACTCCTGACCTTGAGCGATCCTCCGGCCTCGGCCTCCCAGAGTGCTAGGATTACAGGCGTGAGCCACCACGCCCGGCCTGTTGTTTCTTAATGTAGAACACTAGTCATTGATTTTAGACTTTTTTCTTCTTTTTTTTTAATATAAAGATTTTGATTTCCCTGCAGGTACTACTTTAACTCTGTTTCATAAATAGTGAAATCTTGCATTAGCATATAAGCAAATTAATTTGAATTGAGTTCAAATTATTTCCTGACTTCCACTATGATTTCTTCTTTGACACATGAATTATTTAGACGTGTGCTCCCTTTTTCTTTTCTCTTTAAAAATTTTTTTCATATATTTAGGTTTTTCCTAGATATTGTTGATTTTTATTTCCAATTTTACTCAGTAGTGGTCTTCACATGATGTCAATTCCTTTAAATTTATCAGGACTTGTTTTATGTCCCAGAATTTGGTCTATATTTGCAATTGTGTCATGTGCATTTGAATATGTATTATTCTGTTGTTGGGTGTAATGTTCTATAAATGTGGATTAGGTGGTTGATAGTGTTCAGATTATCTGTGACTTTATCTAGCTGATCTTTTGGTTGCTGAGAGAGGGGTGCTACAATCTCCAGCTATGATTATGGAAATGTTTATCCGTTTAATTCTATTGTGGTTTTTTCCTTCCTGCATTTGAAATTTTATTATTAGGTGTGTTCACATTTATGGTAGTTATGTCTTCTGAATAAATTGATCATTATATCATTATTAAAAGACCCTCTATGTCTGGTAATACTTTTTGTCTGAAAGTCTATTTTATCTAATGTTAATACAGACTCCTGGGCGTCCGGTGCTACTGTGTGATGGGGTGTCTTTCTGCACCCAGGTGCCTTTGGCCTGTCTTTATAAAGTGCATGTAGTTAGGTCTTACTTTTCTAGCCATTTTGAGAATAGCTTCCTCGTAACTGTTGAGTTTAGTGCATTAACATTAGAGATAATTATCGATCTGGTTGGTAACATTATTTGTTTCCTGTTTGTCCCTTTGGTTTCTTGTTCCCCTGTTCATCTTTTCTTGCCTTTTGTTTTGAATGTGTTTACATGTTTTTTTTTTTTTCAGAATTCACTTTTAATTTTTTTTAGCTATACCTTTTACATTATTTTTTAGTAGTGGTTCTAGGGATCATAACATATTAATACAGCCTAATCTCTTACCTTTTCCGTGTGCTTAGGGTTAATATTGTACCACTTCATGCAAAAGGTAGAAACCTTGAAACCGTATGTCTCCTGTACTTAATGCCGTATTGTGATATGTGTTATATCTACATATCTTGTAAACCCCCAAGACTAATTTTTGTTTTAAACAGCCCTGCAGATTTAAAGTTGAGGGAAATGCAGTCTTTGATATAATCAAACATTTGCCATTTCCAGTGCTCCTCATTACCCTCCAAATGTCTGTTTCAATCTCTTGTCGTTTCCCATCGGCTTGAAGAAATTCCTGTGGTATTTTTTTGGTATGCAGGTCTGCTGGTGGAGAAATCCTTAGTTCTCGTTTACCAAAAAGTTGTTTTTATTTAACCTTCATTCCTGAAGAATGTGTTTGCTGGGTTCTGTTTTGACGGTTTTTCATTACTTTGGGCACTTTATTCTTCCTTTATTGTATTGGAACAAAATGTCGTTCCACTGTCTCTTTGGCCTCCATAGTTTCTACTGCTGAGTCAGCCGAGTTAGATTGTCCCTTGTGTGGCATGGTTTGTTTTTCTTTGGTTGCTTTCGGGATTTTGTGTTTATCTTTGGTCCCCAGCAGTTTCACTGTGGTGTTGTAGGTGTCAGGTTCTTTGTATTTTATCCAGCTGGGGGTTGGCTGAGATGATTATTATTTTTCTTTTTTGGAGACCGAGTCTCACTCTGTTGCCTGGGCTAGAGTGCCGTGGTGTCAGCCTAGTTCACAGCAACCTCAAACTCCTGGGCTCAAGCAATCCTCTTGCCTCAGCCTCCCGAGTAGCTGGGACTACAGGCATGCGCCACCATGCCCGGCTAATTTTTCTATATATTTTTAGCTGTCCAGATCATTTCTTTCTATTTTTAATAGAGACAGGGTCTCACTCTTGCTCAGGCTGGTCTCGAACTCCTGAGTTCAAGCAATCCTCCCGCCTCGGCCTCCCAGAGTGCTAGGATTACAGTTGTGAGCCACTGGGCCTGGGCTGGCTGAGATTATTGAATCCAAAAATTTGTCTTTCACCCAATTGGGGATAATGTTGGCCACTAATTTTTAGATATTTTATGTGCCCTTTTCTCTCTTACCTGCTTCTGGAGTTCCAGTGAGACACGTCTTTTTAGGTCCCTGAGGATCTTCATATTTTTTCAGTTGTTTTTTCTCTTTGTTCATTATATTGGGTAATTTCTATTGGTTTAGCTTCAAGATCTTTCCTCTGTTGTCTCCATTCTATTAAACCCAGCCAGTGTCTTCCTTTAAAATTTCAGATACTGTATTTTGCTTCCCTAGAATTCCCTTATTTTTTATTTCTATTTTTATTTTTTACTGAGATTTTCTCTTTTCATTTATTGTGAGCATATTTTCCTTTATATACTTGAGGGCACTTACAATAGTTAGTTTAAAATGCTCGACTACTTTTTTCAACATCTGCATCATTTTAAAGTTGGTCTCTGTTGGTTGATTTAGAGTGAGTTACTTTTTTCTGATTCTTTGTATGATGAATAATTTTTAATTGCATCCTGGGCATTGTGAATATTATGTTGTAGAGATCTTGGGATTTTATTATATTCCTCTGCCAAGTGTTGGGTTTTATTTGTTTGTTTTAGCAGGCATTTAACTTGGTTTGTTTCAGATTGCAAACTCTGTCTATTGGTAGCTCAAACCTCAGTTTCGTCGTCATATCCTTAGCTGTTGTCTGTTTGGTACATGTGTGGCTCGGGGATCAGACAGAACTTTGAACAGAGTTTATACACAGAATTGAGGCTCTCCCTCGCTGGCTTTCTCCTGTCTGATGTTCCCTCTTCACTTGCTAGTGACTGGTTGTCCCAAACTCTGTCCTCTGTTCTTCCAGCCAAAATGACTGTTTTTCTATTGGAGACATAGCCACTCTAATAAAGGTGCCAGCTTTTGCCAGGATCGGGTTAAAGGCAACATAAGGGAAGCTTGTGCCATTTTTATTTTCCAAGTATGGATTTTCTTGTTCTCTGGGGCCCTCAAGTCATTGTTAACTTTTTGTTTTTGTTGTTTTGTATGTTGTCCAGATTTCATAGATGTTATATGTAGAAAGGTCAGGTCTTATAGGAGTTAGGCAACCATAGTGGAAGTAGAATGCATATATATACACATATAGATGCACACACATATATGCAATATATATATTGTTCCTTGTGTTTCTCTCCTGAAGAATTTGGTATGTCTCCTTTCTCATCCACTTCTTAAATTCTTTTTATATATGTCAACACATACAACATTACCCAATCTATGAACAATATATAGGATTGTTTGGGGAGTTTTAAATTTTTACACAAGTAATACCATGCTGTATTTTTTGTTCTATAACTCTTTTCCCACTCAATGTAATATTTTGAGATCTATCCATGTTGATAAAATACACATCTCCTTTATTCATTTTAAGTGCAGAACACTCTTTAATCTTATGGATGTACCCCTCAATTTATTTGTAATTTCTTCTACTGGTGGATATTTGGGCTACATCTAATTATTTTCTCTGCCAACAATGGTGCAATAATGCTCTTCTTGTACCTGCTTTTTTGGTTCTTTACCTGGACGTCCAGTGCTTTGACGTCACCAGCTTGATACAGTTCTCTCCAAAGTGATCACACCAATTCACATCCCTGCCAGCGTATATGAGAGTGCCCATTCCTCAAAATGTTAACAGTGGTTATCTATGAACAGCAACATTGCAAGTGATTTTTATTTTCTTTTTATACTTTCTGTCATTGAATTTTTTTCCCTGTTATTGTTTCTATAACAAAAAGTAAGGCTTTTTGTTATCAAACCAACAGCGCAGAACCTGCTCTTTCTCTCATGCCCCACCATCCCAGGTGTCTGCAACTCTCTCCCACTATGCCCTGCACGTACTGCTTTAGTTCTTTTTCTTTTCTTTAAGACAGAGTCTCACTCTGTCACCCAGGCTAGAATGCAATGGCGGCATCATAGCTCACAGCAACCTCAAACTCCTGGGCTCAAGCGATCCTCCTGCCTCAGCCTCCCGAATAGCTGGGACTAAGGCGCGTGCTACTACGCCCAACTAATTTTTCTATTTTTTGTAGAGATGAGGTCTCACTGTTGCTTATTTGGTCTCGAACTCCTGGCTTCAGGCAATCCTCCCACCTGGGCCTCCCAGAGTGCTAGTATCACAGGTGTGAGCCACCATGCTCCGCCTGCTTTAGTTCTTAAGTATACTTATTTGTGCGTTTATTTTCTTGTATTGTCCTCAACTATTTAGCAAGCTCCTTGAGGGCAGGAAGTATACCTCGCTCATCTCTGTAACTGTGAGATCCGCACTGCCGGGCACAAAGCGCGCGGGAATTGCAGAGTGGATACCGCCTTCCCCATCACACAAATGAGGAAAAACTCAGAAAATTTACCCAGGTCACACACCCACCCTTGGGACAGAAACCCAGGCTGAGCCTTCCCACTTTGAACTCCCCTCCTGGGCTGAATGACTTGCCGAGGAGACTCGGCTGCGAGTGTGGGGTGCCAGGAGTGGGGGGCCCAGGCTCTGCTCCTCCAGTGAGGGGAGCCTGGCTCTTCGGGGTGGACCGACTCCTGGACAGGATTCAGTAATTCATTGTGGATGTCAGTTACAAGTTCTGGGCAGCCTGCCTAATCTCTGGAGTCACTTAAAATCTCTGTCGTTACTGCAAAAGTGAATGTTTGGACAATTTATTCTGTGCTTCCTGTCAACAGAGACACCCTGGAATCCTCATTTCAGCATTGGGTTCATTGTTTTAAGCTGAAATGCGCGGATGTGCTTCCAACACATTATCGCTATAATCGCTTTCTTTTGCTGTGGAAATGATCGGGAAATTGTGCTTTGATACAAGGGAAGGGTGACAAGGCCATGCGGTGCTACGCTAGGATTCCACAATTATCGTCTGTAAAAGGGGAACTGTTATCAAAGAAGCCGCAGGAGAACATCTTGGGGCCACCTCTTGGAGTCAGAAAATTTGAAACATATATTTTACAGACGTACATTTCGCTGTAAACCTCTCTGCATAATGCATGAGATTTGATTTAATGTCATTGTTAATTCTGGTGCTCACAATGGTGCACTCTTAAGGGAGCCATCATTTTTATTTCAGTTTTTTTTTTTTTCCTGGCAATAGAACTCTGAGGCCGTTTTAGGGTTGTTCTGAATTGTGTGTGTATAAGATGCCTTCCTGCGGAGGGGTGCAGGTGCTGGGCGAGGCGCTTCGGAGGCCGTGGCCGGGGAGACAGGCAGCTGACTGACTGCCTTCGGAGCCCACTCGGCCGGGTCTGGGCTCCCAGTGCCTGGCTGTGCTTGGTCAGAGCTGGAGGGTTGTGTTTTAAGGGAAAAGAATGAATGATGAATGAATGAAAAGAGGAAGGCTTTGTAGCAGAATAGAAATGAAACAATTTCCATTTTCAAGATCTGTTTTAATCAGTTTTCAAGATGCACAAAAGAATCATTCTGGGCCGGGCGCGGTGGCTCACGCCTGTAATCCTAGCACTCTGGGAGGCCGAGGCAGGCGGATTGTTTGAGCTCAGGAGTTCGAGACCAGCCTGAGCAAGAGTGAGACCCCGTCTCTACTAAAAATACATAGAAATTATATGGACAGCTAAAAATATATATAGAAAAATTAGCCAGGCATGGTGGCACATGCCTGTAGTCCCAGCTACTTGGGAGGCTGAGGCAGGAGGATTGCTTGAGCCTAGGAGTTTGAGGTTGCTGTGAGCTAGGCTGACGCCACGGCACTCTAGTCCAGGCAACAGAGTGAGACGCTGTCTCAAAAAAAAAAAAAAATCATTCTGGCCTGGGGTGGCCGGGAGTGACAGGACGCTAGAAACAGCAAAGACGGACAACGTATGATGAAGGGGGTGGGAAGGCAGAGGCGGACACCGGACCGGACAACAGTGAGGAAGGAGCTGGGGGGAGAGAAGAGTCCAGAAGACACCACTGAGGCCAACAGGCCCCGCTGGCTCCTCTGAAAGCCCAGGGCTTGGGGCTGGGTCCCCCACTGTCCTGTCCCTGGAGCCCCTGGGACAGCGAGGATGTGGCCCCCCAGCTGGGTGAGGGTTGGTGCCCCTCAACGACATCCGTGCAGAGGGCTGCCCAGGGCTCCAGCCATCTGCGCACTCCCCTCTGCTTAGGGCAACTTGCAGCTGCAGAAGAGATGTGCCGGGTGGGCGTGGATGGCCGGGTGGGAGGAACAAAACCTACTTGAACTCAAAGATCTAGACGGTTCTGGTACAACCAGGAAATGTCCAAGATACTGTGTGGCAGCAGATTGCTCTTCCATGTCCACGTGGGGTTGTTGGCTCTCAGCATGAGCCCGTGTGCAGGCGGGAAACAGGCTCGCAGAGGTTAAACTTGCTCAGTGTTGCGGCATATGATGGAGCTGGTTCTAGCTCAGGCCTTAGGGTTTCTGAGCCGGTGTTCTCAGAGCGGGAAGGGAGCCTGCCCCGAGTACAGAAGGGAACACCAAAGCCCGGTGGCTCCCTGTGGCTCCCAGGGGTCTGAACCCCAGCTCTGCCGCTCACGAGCCATGTGACTTTGGGCACGTTCTCTTCTCTGGGCCCTCACTGGAGGTAGGAATGGGAATATCAGAGGACACCTAGACCCACCCCATGTCCGCAAGGGGAGAAACTTCATCAGTAGGATTAGTGCTCCTGGCCTCCCCACCACCCCCCATTCCTCGGGAGGAGGAGGGAATGTTCTGACGGGGAAATCTGGGAGGGGAGGCCATGCGTGGCCCGCTGAGCCGTCCTCAGGAGCCAGTTGCGTGCAGGGCCAGTGACGGGGCGGTGAGTCTGAAGCAGGTGACCAGTTAGCAAAGGCCGTTGGCCACAGGTCACAGGCAGGTCTCCCGTCAGCTTTGGGGAGACATTAGACCTTCATCTGTGGGACTCCTGAGCTCAGGCAGGGAAGAGAGGGGTGTCATTTACTGGGGTTCCCTCAAGCCCCAACAAAGACTCCCTCCCCAGCTGGGCTGCCACGAGGCTTAGAAAGCGGTGAGGCCATTCTGCACCCCTGGCACACAGCAGGGCCTCTGTGGATGTGGTGATGGTCGACCACTCGACAGCCTGTGGTCCATAAGGGGGGGCCCGACTCGGCCCCAAAAGCATCCACCTTGATGCCCCTGAGCTGCCCTCTCTCCCAGAAGGAAGAGATGGTTCAGCGAGCAGGTCCTGTCAGAACTAGGCAGACACTCCCAGTGTCCTTGAGACTCCAGCCCCATCTCCTCTGTCCGGAAACAGCTTCAAGAAACTCTAATAGGATCCATGTCCTTAATAGCCCAGTGGCCAGGCCTCAGGGACGCTGTGCTAGCACCTGGGCCAGGAACTAGTGTGGGAGGACGGCCCAGGAGAGAGCAGGACATCCTCCTGCTTGCAGGGCCTCGAGTGCCGAGCACCCTCCGGGCACTGGCAGGTGGGGGGCATCCCTCAGTGGTCACACGGGCCCTCCCTTAAAGACTGCAGCAGGAAGAAAACACCTGTGGGGACACGGGGGTGGGATTATCAATGTGAAGACAGGAGTGAAGAAGGACTTGAGTGAGGAGCCTGCACCCCCAAGTTCCAGAGCAGAGTCCTGGGCCTGGGCTTGGCCTCGTGCCACGGGTGACCCCAAGCATCCAAACAGGCACCCGGGGTCACTGTGCAGCGGGGTCAGCAGCCCACTCAGCACGGAGAGGCTGACAACAGGTGTCCGCAGTGGACTTCTGTCCTTTGCTCTCCAGCACCCTCCTCCCCGCAGCAGGAGCTTGGGGTGACAGCAGCACGTGACTCACAGCTAATCTTCCCTAATGCTGCGTGATGTCCCCATGGGGTGTTCTTAGTCTGGGGAGCCACCCCTCCCCCACTGCCAGGTCTGGGTGGGGCTTCGCCCCAGCCCCAGGGGTGGAGCCCATAACTCAAGCCTAAGCCAATCAGAGCCTTTCCTGGCTACAACGATTGGTCCAGGGTGGGCATGTGACCTAAGCTTGTCCAATCGGGGTGAGTCTGGAGACCTTTTGCTGGGAACGTGGAAGGAAGACGGGGACCCTTCTCCACTGTGTTTGAGGGGCACACAGGGCCAATTTTGTAACCCCAAAGGGTCAGCCTGAGACTGCAGTCTCCTGACACGTCCTAGAGCCCTCGGGCAGGCTGATTGCTTCAAGCCCAATTCTCCACCTCCCCCTGTCTACCCTTTTGCAAATAGCTTGCAGTGCCCTCCCCCTGGGACCCTGGGACCCTGGGCTTGGCAGGAGGGTGGTTTTGGCCAGGGGGACGAGGGTGTTCAGGATGTCAAGGCTCGAACGCTACTTGCACTAGTTCTTGTGTGTGCACCTCCGCCTACACCCTGAGCGAGTGCCCACTAGCAGGATATGAGACCTGTGGGAGCCCCGAGTCTCCCCAGCTGACAGCTGGCCCAGCCCGGACAGGAGAGTGAACCCCTCAAGCGGCGGAAAGAGCCGCCCCACAGGGCGACTGCAGTCAGAGCAGCTGTTGCTTTCGGTTGCTGGGTTTGGGTGGTTCGTTACCCAGCATCTCGGCAGCAGGTGACTGTCACAAGCCCTGAGCCCCAATAAATTCCCATTTTCAGTCAAACCATGTTGGGTTATGATTGAAAAGAATCATCCTGGCCAGGTATGGTGGTGCCCACCTGTAATCCCAGCACTTTAGGCGTCTGAGGCAGGAGGATTGCTAGAGCCCAGGAGTTCGAGGCTAGTGTGAGCTATGATTGTGCCACCGCACTCCAGCCTGGGCGACAGATCGAGAGCGAAACCCTGTCTAAAAAAAAAAAAAATCCTCACAGATCCATTATCTTATCACGGCCCACAGCTCAGGAGCAACGGAGGAGGGCCCAAGAATCTGAAGCATGGCATTTTCAGCAGAAAGTTCTGAGTTTAATGCCTGGTCATTTTCACAGATGGCAAGTTTGTAAAACACAGGTGCACAGACGATTGGTGGCAATGGTGCGTTTCCAACACTAGTGGTGTCTCCTGGCTGCTGTCGGGGGACTCGGGGGCGGGATGGATGTGGCACATCCTTTGGCGACAGGGCCGCCCTGCTCGCCTGCTCCCGCAGTGCCGGGTGCCTCCTGGGCGCTAAAGACCTTCTCGTAGTACTCGATCAGCAGTTCGGTGAACAGGTTCAGGGGCACAAGGGCACTCAGGGAGGACACGCCCTGGGACGGCCAGATGAGATTCAGTCCAAAGACACAGGCCAGGTTGGAGCTGTTCATTTTGTTAAAAATGCTCTCCTGGGACACCTGGAACAGACCACACGTGGGACAAGGGCAGTGAACCCCGAGGGCAGCAGCAGCAGCCTGGCATTCCCCCCCGAAACCCCAGGAGGGACTTGTGCAGTGGGAAGAGTAGTGGACTGGGAGCCACCAGCCTGTACCACTTCCTCACCAGGGACCTCAGTTTCCCTAGCTGTAAAAGGAAGGGATTGGCCTCAGTGCTCGGCCTCTGTGATCTGCCTTCTGGGGTTTCAACCCCCCACTGCCACGTCTTCTGCAGTGGACTCGGGAGTGGGGGCTCTAGCACAGCTGCCTCGAACCAGGCGACCTCTGACCTCTGCACTGTGGCTGGTGAACCAGGTGTGAGCAAGACCAGCCAGCGCGCGGGGGTTGCTGGGAGGAGAGATGATGGCGGAAAGAGCTTGCTGAAGGGCTCCCTGTCCATCTTGGGAAACACAGCACTCGAGGAGTGCGATTCAGTCCTCGTTATTTTTTTTGTGATGGGGTCTTGCTTTGCTGCCCAGGCTGGCCTCAAGCGATCCTCTGCCTCAGCCTACCGAGTAGCTGGAACTACAGGCTCTCGCCGTGGTGCTTGGCTTCATCTCTCCTCACCTGACAGGTGAGAAAACCGAGCCCTAGGGGTACGGGAGGCTTGCCCAAGGCAAGTGGCCCGTCAGTGGCAGGGCCTGTTCTTGCCTCCCTGCCAGGTCCAAGCTGGGGGATTTCGGAGAATCAGAAGCAGGGATGATGCTGAGCTGCACGTGCTGGGGAGGGGTGGGGGTTCAGCAATCCTGGATACCCCCACCCCTCGGGTGTGCGCCAGCCAAGTGAGCCGTGGGCCACCCCTCCCCAGCCATGCCGAGGCCCCCGAGTGCTGCTGGTCGAACACAAAGCGACACCGAATCCCACCAGACACACTAAGATGGGTGCCCGTGGAGGAGGCCAGAGAAACAAATCTGTCTCCCACCAATTAAAAAAAAAAAAAAGAAAAAGTAGGAAAAAGAGGGTTAGAGAGGATTAGGGGAGTAAATTTTAGTTTTGGGGCCGCTGAGAAATTTTATCGAGCAATAGGGAGAATGAGATAGTTTTAAAATCAAGTGGTGACATTATTTGCTGGACTCTGGCATGTGACACCTGCTCTGCCCGGCCCTCCCCTCCCCAGCAGGCGCTACCTCCTCACGCCTGACCCCCCCCCAGCCAGGGGGTCCCCGGGGGCCTCTGGATCTGTGTGGTTCCCCTGCTGACCTCACAGGCTTCTGCTCCAAACGCCCCCCCCCCCCGGCCCAGGGGAGGAGCTGGCCCAGGCCAGAGCAGTGAAGGGGCCTCTCTCCCCATTTCTGCTCTTACCCTGCTGTAGTGTGCCGGGCGGTGGCCCCACAAAGACAGGTCCACCCAGAGTCTGTGAACGTCACCTTATTTGCAACCAGGGTCTTGGCAGGTGCCACTAAGTTGAGGATCTCGAGATGAGAGCACCTTGGCTTCTCTGGGTGGGCCCTGAATCCAGTGACAAGTGTGCTTATGAGAGAAGGTTGGAGATGGACCCACAGAGGGGAGAAAGCCACATGAGGATGGAGGTAGGCACCGGAGTGACGCTGTCACCGGGGCCACTGGGGGCTGGGAGAGGCAGGAAGGACCCTCCTCTAGAGCCTCTGCAGGGAACGTGGCCCTGCAGACACCTTGATTTTGTACGTCTGGCCTCTCCAGAACGGTGAGATGGTAAATTTCTATTGTTCAAGCCACCAGCTTGTGGTCCTTTGTCCTGGCAGCCACAGGAACCTAACAGGCCTGGTGGCGGCAGGCCTTCCATAGCAGTTGTCTGCTCAGCCCCCACCTGCCAGAGACTCGGCCTAAACGGGTGACTTGGGAGCTGAGGACCCCAACAGGAAAGTCACTGGCCGTGACCGAGGGACAGCCAGTTGACCCTGCCTGGCAGGCGGGGCCTGGGGGTTTCTCAGCGCTGTTGCCTGACCAGGCCTTGGAGTCCTTTGCTGCCCAGGGAATGTTGTCCCAAGGCTGAAGGGGGGTGTGACCCCAGCCCCGAGGCACGCAGGGGACTGGTCTGTGCAAGCGCCGCCGTGGAGGGGAGAGGCCACCGGGGCCAGGCAGGAGCCTAGGCCTCCCCCGGGCACCCCCGCTCTGCGCACTCACCGCGTGCAGGAAGCCCATGAGGTAGCTGAGGACGGCGTAGTTGTGCTCCGGGAGGCCCTGCAGGATCTGGCGGCAGTGGGTGACGCGCAGGCTGCTCTCCACACCTGCAACGGCACCGACACCTTCCTGAGCTGGCTCCGAGGGGCCCGAGGCCCTCCCCCAGGAGGAGGGCATAGTAACCAGCATCTCCCAGGAAGCCGGTAAAGCCCGATCACTTTATAAACAGGAATGTTCCAGACCAGGGGTTGGCAAACTACAGCCCACAGGTCAGATCCAGCCCGTCGCCTGTTTTTGTCAGTAAAGTTTTATTGGAACACAGCCACGTTCGTTCATTTGCACACGGTCCAGGGCTGCCTTTGTGTTGCTGCGGCAGAGCTGAGTAACTGCAAGAGGGGCTGTAGGTGTGGCCCACGGCACCAAAGTATTCACTATCTGGCCCTCCTCTGGACTAACTGCCTGTTTACGATTCTCACACCACGTTGCTCTTGGGGCAGAGTCCTGCCCTCCAGGGCCTGATGTGACTGTCCCATGCTCTGCGACCCCAGTTTCCCTCATAACCACATCCTCCATTTGAGCTCTGCAACCTCCAAATCAGCCAACAAACACTCACCGAGCTCCCACTGCAACATGCGCATGCACACACGCACACGCATGCACATGCACACGGATGCTCACACCTGCTGTGGCGTACCTGTGTCATCCATTGCACTAACCCCACCCCACTAAGTGCAGAGTGAACACTCTGTGCGCTTTACAAACACACAGCTGAGAGACACACAATTCCCTGCTGTGAAAATTCTTGCTGGCATTTTAATAAAAGCCGTCATTTCGTGAAATAAAGCTGCTGTTACCCAGTAATTTGAATGGACAAGGAGTTCCCTTGAAATGAACGTTTCCAAGGAGCCACCTGAGCCTGGAGGCCACCACCCCGTTCCTTTGGATGTTCCAGCCCGAACCTCATTTTTCTAAGAATTATGGTCCCAGAGTGGATATCGGCGCAGGGTCACCCCAGCTCTATGTCCCCTTGAGAAGGCGCACGTCCCAGCAAGCGGGCAGGACCAGCTAGCCGACTGTCACAACAGCCAGCGTCACTGGGCACTTACCAGTTCCGGCAACCATGCCAAGCATTTTATGCACCTTTAATCCTCAAAATAGCCCCAATATATATAGATGAGGAAAGTGAGCTCAGAGAAGTTAGGTGACTAGCCCAAGTCACACAGCTAGTGAGTGGCAAAGCTGGGTCTCGAATCCAAATCTGTTGGGGGCTGAGCCGGTGCCCTGGACCTCCCTGCTGTCCCCTGGGGGGCTGTCCCAGCAACGCTTTCCTTCCCTGCTGCACACCACGGCCACCAGGAAAGTCCACGTCCTGCAGGGGCGCTCCAAAGGGCTGGCTCGCCTCACTTCAAGGAGACACACACCTGCCTGAGCAGGGCTGCCAGGTAAAATGAAGGACACTCGGTTAATTGGACTTTCAGGTAAACAGCAAATATTTCTTAGGATGAGCATGCCCCATGCAATGTTTGAGACACACTGGGAAAGCATTCATTGTTTACCTGGATTCAAATCTAACTGGGCGACATTTGCTGTTCTTGCTAAGTCTGGCCGTCCTCTGCCAAGTCACGTTTCAGCCACACCGGGCTGAGAGACCCCAGCCTTGGTGCCATCTTGGTTCTCAACAACCAGACCCTCAGAACCTGCTGCGTCTTTTAAAACAGCGAGTGAGCAAATGGAACAGGAGCTGGCAGAGTCCCCCGTTTCATTGCAGACCCCCTCGTGCTATGCTTTTATGGTGTGTACTTGTGTTTTTTCCATCACAGTATGACTTTTAAAAATTTGCAATGTCTGCCCCACCCCAGCCCCATTCCCTGGGGCAAAAAGGACACAGAGTCGAGCTTCACCCCTGGGAGACTTGTGCTTTTTGTCACTTTATCATCTTCTCCAGGCTGAGGTGCAGTGGCGTCATCACTACAACCTCCAACCCAAGTGATCTTCCTGCCTCAGCCGCCTGGGTAGCTGGCACTACAGGTACGTGCCACCATGCCTAATTTTTTCTATTTTTTGTAGAGATGGGGTCTCGCTATGTTGCCCAAGCTGGCCTCAAACTCCTGGCCTCGAAACTCCTGGCCTCAAGCAATCTTCCAACCTTTGCCCAAGTGCTAGGATTACAGGTGTCAGCCACTGCGCCCTGTTTGGGGAGGTGAAATTTACAAAGGTAGGAAGGGTACTGTGGTTCCAAACATACCCTGAGAAATGGCACTTGTGTGCATATTAACGTGACAAGCTGAGGGAGCCTGAGAAACGGCAGGTGCAGGAAGGACTCTCCGACCTGTGGCGTCATAAGACCCCCCTGTGAGAGCCTCCATACGCCCAGGGAAGGGCTATCCTGATCTCTGCAGATGGAGAGGCACCGAAGGGAATCTACACACAAGCCCTGCTAAGTTTCCCTATTTCCCTGCCCTCGGTTCATACCCCTTTGTCCCGTCATGTTTTTCTGCGACTTTCCGTTCGTCAAACCTACATTAACACGCCCAGGCTTAACTGTGTGTTCAGGTCCTCCTTTGCTTATGAAGGCTCCGCGTCACGTAAAACTTATATTAAACGAGGGCGGTATGTTTGTCTTTTGGTAATCGTCTCTCATCAGTTACAGGGCCCCAGCCAATGAACCCAAGACAAGTAGAAGGAAAAGATATTTTTCCTGCCCTGCAGTTTGTAGTAGTGAGGATGGGGTGTCACTGGCTGGGACACTCTGCTCAGTCTGGAGGCTGCGGCAGCCGCCCAGGACACAGCCGGCCAAAGGTGTAAAAGTTCTCACCAAAGGCAGCCCCCTGGATTTCTGTCTGCAGGGCCTGATCGGATGAGGGTGGTAGAAGTCTGTCTTTTCCCTTTCAGAATTTGTACTAGCGGATGAAAACCTTTGTGAGAATTGGTTCTCGGTCCGTCACTGTTGTGCATTTGATTGTCAGTCCTCCTTGCTGATCCTTTCTCTTGTCTGTCTCTTGTGTCATTTGTCAAGAGGAGGAGAATTGGAGGGTCAGATTCTCCTCTCGTCTCATTGTGTGTCCTGCGAGGTTGCCTTCGTGGCCAGTTTGGCTTTTTGACTGCTGGGGGTGGGGAAGGTTGCTGGCCAGCTGTCAGGCTGGAGTCCCAAGAATTTATAGGTGGCCAAAAATGTGGGTGGCATCCCATCGCAACCGATCCTGCCAAGCGCTGCCCCCTCCCAGGGGCCCGTCTACGTCTGCCACCTTCCGGCAGTCTTGGGAGGAACTTTGGGTCGGGGACTGCCTCTTTTGCACCCTCTTTGGGAATACCTCTTGCACCCACGGTCAGCCATGAAAAGGGTTATTGGTTCGACTCACACCGGACTAGGCATTAACCTTTGGTTAAAAACCAAACAATAACAAAAAAATTACGGTTAAAGGAAAGAAACTGGGCAAATAAAAAAATCTTAAGGGTCTTTCCTTGAAATATTGATAAAAAGCTTTCACCCTTAACAGATAACCTAAACTTGTGCAAAACTGTGTATGAAGAGTTATAGGATCTGTGTGTCTGTGTGTCATACCTGTGTCCATATGTCATGTATATGTTGTATTTTTCTACCTCTGGACAGTATTACCCAATTTACAAAATCCCATAAAGTTCTATTCAAATTTTCTTAGAGATACGAGCACTTATATTAGATATTCCTAAAACTCTCAAATATAGAAACTAACTCAAATGTAGTTTTCAAGTTCATGTGACTTGAGTAAATCTTCGACTTTGAGTAAACCTTAAGATTGGTCTGATACTGTTGGTTTAATAAAAACAGCTGTGTCTTCAGTCATCATATTAAGTAGAATAAAGCACACAGCTTCGTTGTACTCAGGTTTATAGTCTAGCAAGGTTAAAAACAGATAAAAGGGCCTGGGCGTGGTGGCTCATGCCTGTAATCCTAGCACTCTGGGAGGCCGAGGCGGGTGGATTGCTCGAGGTCAGGAGTTCGAGACCAGCCTAAGCAAGAGCGAGACCCCGTCTCTACTAAAAATAGAAAGAAATTATCTGGACAGCTAAAAATATGTATAGAAAAAAATTAGCCGGGCATGGTGGCGTATGCCTGTAGTCCCAGCTACTCGGGAGGCTGAGGCAGAAGGATCGCTTGAGCCCAGGCGTTTGAGGTTGCTGTGAGCTTGACGCCACGGCACTCACTCTAGCCCGGGCAACAGAGCGAGACTTTGTCTCAAAAAAAAATAAATAAATAAAAGGGAAATTATTGGAAGGACAGCTAGCCTTATTCCATGTTATGTCTGCCTGAAAGTAGTTTCTCTTTTGTAACTTGCAACCTTAGAATTATATTAAGTCATAGATATTCATTAATAATTTCTAAAGAAAATACTGAAGCATTCATTACTAAGTATAAACTTATATACTTTTGGCATCTTGTTTTTATATGATATAGAGAGAGTAAATATATTTGAGTCTGTTAATATGTTTTTTTTGAAAAATTGTGCTACGAGGAAGGGTATGCTTGTAACAGCTGTGAAATGGTGTGGTCATAAATTTGCACGTCCACGGCAGAGAGCTGGTGTGTGGCAGACAGCTCACAATTGTCTATTTCTTAGTTTTCTCTGTAAAGGCAGTTTCACTAATGGTTAAAATTATCAATAATGTTATTAAAACTACGAGAACTAATAAGGGTGAAGGGAAACAACTGTACGAAAAGTTCACAAGGGAAAGCAGGACGGCCTTGGAGGAGAAAGTAAAGAGACACAAAGGACGCATTTGGTTAAAGAGAAAAGACAGCAATTTTGTCCTCAAGTAGAATGACTGGTTGTTTCAGAGGAAGGAAAATACAGGACAAAACCTGAATCGATATAAAAACAGTTGTAGAAGGTTTATGGAAAAATAATTTTGGAAAAGGAATGTGATGTGTGGCCAGCTGGCTAAGATTTGAATGGATTTATTTATAGTTTGTTTTAAAAAAATTAGCCTTGATATAAAAAAAAAATACTGATGTAAAACTATAGAACATGAAAGTCATCTTAGTTTATTGATGTGCTTTTAATAAGAAATTGTAAAAAGTTTTTCTTTAATCTCCCCAGGAAACCAAGATTCTGTATCTTATCAGAATAATTCCTGAAAATAGTAAGGTGTTAACCTTTATTATGTCTTTGATTATTTAAGAGACCTAAGTTCACAGTAATCTATGAGCCTATTTAATCAAGGGAAACCTTTTTGGCATTTTTTTTTTTTTTTTTACAAACTTCTTAGAATCAAATTTTAAATGAAGTTGTTTCAACTCAAAGGATATGTTCTTTCACCTTTTAAGAGAAATGTTAAAAATAATTCAGTTTATTTGCAATGTTAAATTGCACCAAAGGCATTGTCAATAAGGGATGCT
Organism: Varecia variegata; assembly: GCA_028533085.1. Classification (NCBI taxonomy): domain Eukaryota; kingdom Metazoa; phylum Chordata; class Mammalia; order Primates; family Lemuridae; genus Varecia; species Varecia variegata. The sequence goes on from CM052440.1 coordinate 3,315,038, forward strand.
TAACCTTCACTAGGTTTTATTAGTACAAGCAAATGGTATTAATATAAGCATTTCAGAAACTGTATGAAGTTCATAGGAATGTGTCAATACCCTTGTTCAGTTATTTTTTGTTGTGTGCAACAAAACTCATCAGATAGTGAACTCTTTCATCAGGCCTTTAGCCATGGCCACTTCTTGGTCATTTATCATTCACGGTTACTGTTTTACTTTGGTTCTTCTAGAACAGTGCACAATCAGATGCAGGCCCAAACTGCTGCATTTTCAAAGAGACTCACAGAAAAAAGACTCTTGACAAGTACTCCAGAATACAGGTTTTTGATAATGCTAAGATCTTACCATTGGACTAAGAATGTCCAAAGCTAATGGAATAAATGAATGGATTCCTAAAACTGGGGGCCCAAGGTCAAGCAGAATGAGAATTAATTACATGAAACTGGGGCCAGCCGTGGTGGCTCAAGCCTATAATCCTAGCACTCTGGGAGGCCGAGGCAGGAGGATCACTTGGATGGTCAGGAGTTTGAGACCAGCCTGAGCAAGTGCAAGACCCTATCTCTACTAAAAATAAAAAAAATTAGCCAGGTGTGGTGGCACACACCTGTAGTCCCAGCTACTTGGGAGGCTGAGGCAGGAGAATTGCTTGAGCCCAGGAGTTTGAGGTTGCTGTGAGCTAGGCTGACGCCATGGCACTCTAGCCTAAACAGTAGAGCAAGACTCTGTCTCAAAAAAACAAACAAAAAAAAAATTACTGCTTTTCCAGATTTAAGGAACCGCTTTTCTCTTAAGCTATCTATACATAGGTAAATTATACCCTCAAATGAAACCTTTTCTCCCTACCTAGTCCCTCTCTTATTGAATATTTTTATTTTCATGGCAATATAGTTATTTGCATAAGTTCAATAAGCATCTGTTCTTTTTGTAACAGGGCATAATTGAAAATATTGGGTATATTAATAAGGCTATGACTAGAATGTTGTATTCAGGAATATGCATGGAATCAGATATGACCAGACCGATCTAAGGAACTAAGGTTGAGTTTAAGGAGCCAGTGCTGCTTGCAAAGCCCCTGGAGAAACTGGCCTGGTGCCCGGCGTGCAGGGTTCTTAGCATCACAGGCGAGTGAGGACGGTTGCTTCCTGGCAGGTCCAGGAAACTTCACATGTACTGGGAACCCCGAGCAGAGAGGAAGTCACTGAGATCTGCAGGTGCTGCAGGCCAAGTGTGACGGCAAGTTCTTGGTTTGGCTTCCTGGCCTCAAGGGGCTTTAAAATAGTTGAATCTAAGATTCCTTACTCGAAGTCCCAGCAAAGCAGACTTAAAAAGAGCCTCCATGGGTCAATTACCTTTCTTGTGTAAATAACCAGGCCGAACACGATGAGACCAGACCGACTTTGCTATTGAGAATCAAAACCGTAGAGAGAGATGATGCTTCCGTGGAAAACTGTCGCGCACACTTGAGGACTCTCAATTCTTCTAGTTTCCTTCTCTGTCGGCTACAACACGCCAAGCTAACATGTCCGGTTTTCTCCCCCTCTCCTGGCTTAGCATCATTAAGAACTAAAACTCACTTCCCCAAAGTCCCGCAAGCTGGAGGACTCGATGGAAACATGGCAGAAATCATCACGACAGATGACATGTGGACACCACCCAGAAAGTTCTCTGGCACACTCCATGCCCTCGCCAAAGACATGCAACTCGCAAACCAGGAAATTCATCGCTGCCCCTCTCACTCCGTCTAAGGACACTTCAAGCCAACACCCAGAAATCTTCTCAACTGAATGTTCTCCAGACCCAAAAAACCAAGTTGATGGTTTGGTCAAACCTTCAGGAAACCGAGTATGAGAACACTCAGGCCCAGCCGTCTTCAGGTCCTTCTGAAGGCTCCAGTGTCACCTAAAACTTCTAAATAAACTGGGCATGTTTTCTCTTGCTAATCTGCCTCTTGTCCGTCGATTTACAGCCTCCCAGCCAATGGCAGGAGGAAAAGATTTTTTCCTCCCCTCCCGGGGTTACTCAGTGGGACTCCGCTATCTGTGCCCGTCCAGAGGACAAACAGACTTCTGGCGTCTTCAGGACAGGAGGCAGCGGTGCCAGTGAGACGTGGGTCCTTCCATCTCAGAGAGACGGCTCTCGGGGATATGGTGCTGGGTGACATGGGATTTTCATCTCAAAGGGCAGAGAAACGGTTTACACTTTTGAGCTTCTTAAAGGAACTGCCCTAAGAGGGGTCCTGGCCTATCTGCCTGTCACCGGGTTTGGGCTGGAACAAACAGCAAGTTCTACAGAGGCTGGAGCCATCATCCCTCCACAGGGGCTAAGGACGTCTGGAAGCTTCTCTCTAGGACAGAGCCTGGCACACTGGGGTGGTGGGGGGCACTGTCCATCGTGCCTGCCCATCCACCCTGCCTGGCCAGCTGCTGGGTGGACACGGAGCGGACGGCCTCCTCTGGCTCCGCCCGACAGCTGCCTCTGTGCCCACACTTGGATTTGTCTCTCTGACCCAGCCTGCTCCAGACTCCCCCCGCCCCCCGCCAGCCAAAATAAGTCAGCCTCAGTGTCCAGACCATCTGGTCTGGGGGATGGTCACTTGCTCCGTCCCAGAGTGGGCCTGGCCCTCGGCAGGTACGTGGGAGCGACCTTCCCTTGGGGGGGGAGTGTGGGGTCCTGCTTCCTTGAGGGGGGGCCGTGGGATGGAAACCAACCTCCAGCCCCCTGCCCTCCCCAGAGGTCTCACATGACTCAAAGCCCCAACCCTCTAACCAGGTAATTAGTCCTTCCGGAAAGGCTCCATTCTGAGTCACCATCAGGGACCCCATAAATAACAAAGAGCTCCCTGCCCTTGACACGTTCCAAGGTTCAGAGGTCACCTCCCAGGGCCCAGGACAAAGGCCTCTGGGCAAAGGCAGTTCCTGACTACACCGCAGGAAGAAACATCTCAGGACTGTCCTTAAGGTGTCCCACCCAGTGCAACAGCAGGTCCCCTCGGGCTCACAGTGCTCCGGGAGGAAGCCCCCTTAGAAAGCGAGTGTTTGGTTACAAAGACCTGAGCAGCTCTATGAGGCATCACCCGCCTTAGAATTCCCTGCTCACCTGACTCACGCATAACAAAGCTGATACTTGCAGCCAAGAACATTTGTACCCCAGTAAAAAATTAAAAAAAAAAAAAAAAAAATTCCCTGGCTCTTTTGAGAGGCCGTTGCCGTTATGAGTAATCTGTGCCACGGCCACGCTGGGCATTTGATGGATGGCGGGTGTCTGCTAGGTCCCTGTCGCACGTACTTGGTGTTCTACGATGATCTGGGAGAAATGCCAGGGTTCCTCTCAAGATGAGAGGGCTGAGGGCTCCTCCAGAGCAGCACAGGGAGGGGACCAGGCGGGACTCCAACCATGACAATGTGCCCCAAAGTCCAGAGCCGCCCTCCACCACCCCAACCCCACCTCCCTGCCCTCGGACCGTGTGGCCGGGCTGTGCGTGGTGGGGCAGCCCTAAAGGTCCCCTCTCTTGCCCTGCAGGGCCAGGTGCAACAGGATGATGCTGGGTAGATGCCACCCGCCCCTGGACCGGGGCCATTGGCTGGGGACAGCAACTGAGAACCCCCACACCCCCGGGCAGGCACGTACCAGTGATCCCAAGGATTTGTTCGTAGGCCTCGAAGGTCAGCAGCGGTTGGGGCAGCTCTCGCAGGAAGGTCTTCAGGATCACAGCAGGGATGTGAACGTCCCCATAGTCGTCAAAGTTCACGGGCTTCCCTGCACAAGAACGCGGCACAGTGAGGTCTGGACTCCGGCCTGGGCTCGAGGCTGCAAACCAGGCCCGAGGCTCAAGGGCTGGAGAGCTCCTGATGGGCACAGCCTGATGCTGGAGCCACATGTCCTGGGGATGACTGTCCCCACCTGGAAAGGGGGTGCTCTGGCCCCACCACAACCCCCCAGCTACACGCCCAGCCCCCGCCGCCTCCCCCAGGTGCCCGGCGGAGGCTGCAGCCGGGCCATCGCTGTCTCTGCGTGTGGTTGTTCCTGACTAGGACGTGGGTCAGGGCTTTGGCTGTCACTGTCCCAGTGCCTAGCACGGATGACGCTGCAGCCCACAGGCCTGGGATGGGACGGCCAACCCACATAGCACCGCACAGCCCTGACGCTCGGTGAGGGACACGGGGTTGGGGGGGACAAATCTTGTCAGCGAGGCACGGCTCTGTTAGCATCAGTGTGACGTGTCCTCGGCTCAGGGGCCATTCCCCTACCCGAGGTCACACACGGGCAGTGAAGGAAGCTGTGCTGAGCTGGCCGGCAGGGGTCACCTACTGAAGACTCCAGGAAGCACCGCAGGGAGTTCCCTGAGACCACGTGTCACCTGGGCAGAGTGGAGACACTCTACGGGCAAATGACATCGCGTGGCCACCTCGTCCCAGCAGGGACGGGGTCTGGCAAAGGCCTCCACTCTGGACAACAGGGCGCTCCCCAGCGGCTCCCAGGCAGCTGCCCCCGCCCTGAGCCCTGGCGGGGTTAGGCGGGATGGGGCTGTGCCGCCTCCGGGAAAGGGGCCGGGCGCCAACGGCCGTGCTCACCTTGATCGTACAGCCGCTGGATCTCGCGGACGGTCGAGACGCTGGCTGATCTCCGGAACAGGCCCTCGGTGCGCAGCCCTGCAGGGAGAGGAGCCTCTAGGCATCTCCCGGCTCCCAGCACGTTGGGCTTCCAGAAGGTTCCATCACTCCCCTTGCCCACACCTCAGCCCTCCTGTGCAGGAGGGAATGCTGTCCTGCCCCCATCCCTCACCTTCACCTCTCCGATCTCCATATCCCCACCCACCCGATCCCCTGGAGAGGGACTCTGCCTCCTACCAGCTGTGTGACCTTGGAGAAAGTACTCAGCCTCTCTGAGCCTAGCTGCCTCATCTGTCTACAGAGTAAGGCCACTGGCTCTTGTCTCCTAGGGCTGCAGAGAGGACTGGACAGTGATGCCCGGTGCCTGGCACCCAGGAGGCCGCCAGACACGTTGCTTCCCTTGAGAACCTAGGGCTGCGCGGTCTAGCACGATGGGCACTAGCTGCACGTGGAATTTAAATCTAAATTTAATTAAAATTAAATAAAATGAAAAGTCCATCCACTCAGTCGCAGAAGCCACATAGGAAATGCCCTATTGGGCTGTTGCTACGGTGGTAGCAGCTACCATTTTGGACGGGGCAGAGTTCTGTTGACACCACTGATAGAGTTGATCATGTCAAAGAAGCACGCTTGCCTCCATCAGCGTAGAGGATTTTCAGCACTCGTAACTGGCTCATGAAAGCAGTGACTCACGTTCCTTTAAGCTGGGGGGGTAGGGCATTGTCCCTGCCGCCCCCCGCCCCTTAGCTGACACCCCTCCATCCTCCAGGGCTCAGTTCAGCTGTCACACTTCAGGGAAGCCCCCGACACGGCCAACTCCCTAATGCAGACCCCAGTCCTACCACAGACTCAGACCATGGGCCCTGGGGAAGCCACAGGGGAAGGTGCACAGGTTGGGGAGGGCCCACGGGGCCAGGCAAGGCTCTGGCGGGGACGGGGCGGGAAAGGAGCTTCCGCGGCAGCAAGACTTCCGGGAGGCCCGGCCTTGAATGACAGGTACAATGGACAAAGAGACGATGGCACTGGGTTTCCTAGATCAAACTCCGTCTGTCTCTCTCTCCCCAGAGCCTGCACTTGGGGGAGGTCTCCACACAGACCTGGCCCCTGACAGGCTCAGTGGCGGAGCAGCTGCGTCCTGAAGGGTGAATAGACGATTGTCTCTTAAACAGCTTCCCAGTGTGCCCACTGTCTGTGCCTGAACTTCCCCTGCCCGAATCCAAGCCACTGTCATCTCTCTGGGTCCCCAGACCCCTTCGCCTTCCCCCCACCCCTCCCCCCTCTCCTCTCCTTTCTAAAGCTCAGTGAGCTCCAGGTCCAACCAGCCACACCTCTGCACTGAGCCTTCCAGGGGCTGCCACCTGTCACGGGTTAGCCCTGCCACGGTTGTCACAGCCCCGCACCATCTGGCCACTGCCTCATTCCTGCCCACTGCCACTGTCCCCATGTCCTCCCTGGCCCAGGCCTGGCCTGTGCTGCTCCCTGTGCCTGGGTGGCTGGCCCCTCTCCTCTTTGTCAAGTGACCGTCATAGGCAGAATTCTGAGACGATCCCCATTCCTGGTCCCTGGGGGCCAGGGGACACATACCTGGAGTCCCAGGTATGCAGACACTAATCTAGGTGCTGCAGTGAAGGGGCTTTGCACACGTGATTCAGGTCTAAGCCAGCTGACCTTACGATATGGAGATCTTGTGTGGGTCTGACCCGATCAGGTGAGCTTTCAAAGGGCGCAGGTTGCTCCAGGGGACAGAGATTCGCAGCACAGGACAGGGAGTCATGCGAGCCATGCTCTCTTGGTGGCAGGGTTGGGGGCGGTCAGAACACGCCACCCCTAGGGCACGCGGTATCGCCCACTGTGTCCCGCAGCAGCGCTTCTCACTTCTCATCTGATGCCCACCTGTCACCTCTGCACCGTCCTGGCCGGAGAGTGCCAGCCCTGCCAGGGCACCGGCACCTGCGTGGACAGGCCAGCGCTCCCTGGTCCCCACTCCTCCATGGGAACCACTTCCTCCCATTAGAGTAAAAGCCTGCACGCACCTTCTCTGTGGCCCCGAGTTCTGACCTCAGGAATCTTGGAGAGGCCACAAAGCTCGCCTCTCTCCAAGTCCCTGTCCTCACCCACCCCACTGGCGATGGCGTCTGCAAACCAAAGTTCATCACGCCAGCGGAGTTACCATCGAGGATGCTTCCTGCAGGCCAGCGCTGTTTGAAGTGCTTTGCACACATTGCCTCATTCTGGCCTCACAACAACCCCGTGGGTCGAGTACTGTTGTTAGCCCCACTGGACAGATGCGGGAAGGAGGCCCAGAGACGGCAGGAATTGGCCCAAGGTCACACAGCTAGCACATGGGGGAGCTGGGATTCAGACCCAGACCATCTGAGGCCAGAGCCCACACCTGGAGCCACACTGCTCAAGCCCCCTCCCTTCCTGGTCACACCCCCTGGACAGGCTCCAGCTCCTCCAAGTCCCTGGCCCCACGGGGAGCTCAGGATCCATGACAGACCTCCCAGGGAGGGACACCCAGCAGCCCTCAGGTCCCTGGCTGGAGCCAGCTCGCACTCACCTTTTCCTCTCAGGTATGTCACTGTGGACCTCAGCACAGGGGGGATGGGTTCGCCGTGATTTTTGTCTTTGAGGCTGAGGGGAGAGAAAGCAAGCAAGTCTTTACCTGGGTGTGCTGAGCACAGCAAGCACAGGCTCTGGTCCTCTCCATGCCCTGTGAAAACACACGACCGGGGAGCTGTCCAGGGAGAGAGACGCAGCCTCAGCCCTCAGGAAGTCTGGTGGCCAAAAGAGAGGCCAAAATAATAAAAAACGATAGTGTAGCATCTGAGAACTCCATCAGAGGGATACACGTGATACAGGGAAGACCAGGGGGTTGGGGAGGGCTTCCCTAGCAGGGAACTTCAGAGCTGGGTTTTGAGGGATGAGTAGGAGCCTGCCAGAGGACAAAAGAGAGAAGGGCATTCCGAACATGGAAACACACGGGAAGGTTTGGCTGTGCGAGCAGAACCAGGTGCTCTGGGCTGGATGCTGATTCAATTAAAAAACATACTTGTAAAAACCCAGTATGGCACCTCAGACAGGTTAACACTCTATCTCTTACTGTGCTATTTTGAAATAGAAATTCAGGTAAAGAAACTTTAGCTCCTACTCAACATGTTTTTCTCTTTCCTCATCTGAATTTTGTCTGCTTATAGCAGCACATTTGAGAGACCGTGCTGGAGAGGGCAAGTGGCTCGAAGTCAGACACACGTGGCTTAAGTCCTGCTCTGCCACTTTCTGGCTGAAAAGAGCCTGTTTTGCTATTCTTAGGTAGTGTGTTCCTTACGTGTTCTGTTTCCTTTTCTCTCAGGAGTCACAGTGCTATGCTGTTGTCCAATGTCTGAAAAATCTTTGCTTCTTTATACTCTTAAATCATATTTGGTTTAATCAAATGGGTTAATTTGGTTGTGTTGTTCTAGTTTTCTACAGACTACTGATTTTCTGTCTACTTGTTCTATTAATATCAATGCTTTAGAGAAGGGTATTGAAGTCTCCTATTAAAATTGCCTGTTTGTCTATTTCTCCTTTCAGTTCTACCAGCTTTTCCTTCATGTATTTTAAATGTTACTAGTGCATAAATTTATAGGAGTATCATATCTTCTTTAACATTACGAAACGTCTCTCAGTACCTGGTCTTATTCCTTGTTCTGAAGTCTACTTTGTCTCAGATATTAATTCAGCCACTTCTGTTTCCTTTTGGTTGGTGGCTGCATGGCATAGCATTTTCTATTCTTTTACTTTTACCTTATAGTATCTATTATATTTTCATATTTTAAACATTAGTACTATCTTCCTTTTTAAAATCCAACCTGAGAATCTGTCTTTTAATTAGAATGTTTGGGCCACTTAGATTTAATATGATTACCAATATGGCTAGGTTTCAGTCTACCATCTTGCTATTTGTTCTTTGTTTCCTTTTTCTTCTTTTCTTGACTTTGTTTTGCTGGTTAATGGAGTATGTTTTAGGATTCCATTTCATCCCCCTATTAATATGTTAGATGTATCTTTTTATTTGCGATGGCCCTGGTTTTACATTACACATATTTAATGTAGTATAGTCTACTATACTATAAATGATATAAAATGATACTATATTACTTTACTTATAACATAAAAGCCTCATGACAGTATATTTCCGTTCCCCCATCCCATCCTTTGTGTTCTTAAGTCATATAGATACTCCAACATCTTTTAAGGCTCATACTACTTTATTATTTGTTTAAAAAGTCAACTTACTTTCGAAGATATTCTTAAAATGAGAAAATAAATTTATTTTCTATTTGCTCATATATTTACCGTTTCCAGCATTCTTCATTCCTTCCTAAGGATCCAGCTCTCCATTTGGCATTATGTGTCTTCGTTCTGTGGCACATTTCTCATGGTGTAGGTGGCTGAAAATAAATTCTCTCAGCTTTTATCTCAAAGTTTTTACTTGACATTCATTTTTGAAAACTTTTGCTGCGTATATAATTTTAGACTGAGAAATTCAGATATTTTTTCAGTACTTAAAAGAGATAGTGCTCCAATAACGTGTGGTTTCTACCCTTCCAATAAGAAATCTTCTATAACTCTTATCTTTGTTCCTGTATATGTAGGACTGTTTTTTCTCTGTTAAAATTTTTTGTCACTGATATTAAGAAATTTGGTTATGGTGTGCCTTGGTGTAGTTTTTTTCACATTCCTTATGCTGATGGTTCATTGAGGTCATTGATCTATGAGTTTATTATTTTCATCAAATTTAGAAAAATTTTGGCCATTATTTCTTCAAATATTTGTCTGGTTTCTCCCCCTTCTTGGGCTCCAATTATATAAGGCTATTTAACATTGTGCCACAGGTTAGTCTTTGTGTGTTTCATTTTAGAGAATTTCTATGTCTTCAGGTTCACTAATCTTTTCTTTTGTAATATCTAATCTGCTGTTAATGCTCTCCAATGTATTTTCCATTTTAAAAATTCTACTTTTCATCTGTAGATGTTCCATTTGGTTTCTTTTTTTTTTGTTCTTGAGACAGAGTCTCAATCTGTTGCCCAGGCTAGAGTGCCATGGTGTCAGCCTGGCTCACAGCAACCTCCAACTCCTGGGCTCAAGCGATCCTCCTGCCTCAGCCTCCCGAGTAGCTGGGACTACAGGCATGTGCCACCATGCCCGGCTAATTTTTCTATGTATATTTTTAGCTGTCCATATAATTTTTTTCTATTTTTAGTAGAGACGGGGTCTCGCTCTTGCTCAGGCTGGTCTTGAACTCCTGAGCTCAAACAATCCTCCCACCTCGGCCTTCCACAGTGCTAGGATTACAGGCGTGAGCCACCACGCCCGGCCCATTTGGTTTACTTTTTAAAACATCTCTTCATCATGTTCATATTTTCTTCTAGTTTCTTGAACACATGGACCACATTTATAATTGCTATTTTAACGTCCTTGTTTGCTAATCACACCATCCTGGTCATTTCTGGGTCTGTTTCTACGGATTGACTTTCTCCTGGCTAGGATCCCGTTTTCCTGCTGCCTTCTAAGTTTTCTTCGGGAATTTTACATCGTTGGTGACTGGATTTTACTGTATTGCTTTGAACGAAGATGAACTTCGTTCTATCTTGCATTAAGTCATTCAGAAACAGGCATATTCCTTCAGGCGCTGCTTTTAATTTTGTTGGGGAGAATCTGGAACAGTCTTTAGCCCGGGGCTAATTTAGCTCCACCACTAAGGTGATGCCTTCCGAGGACTCCATCCGATGCCTTGACTAGTGCGACGTCTTTGCGCTCCAGATGGGGGAACCATTCCCAGCCCTGTGTGAGCTCCGATAAGCTTCCGGGCCGCTACTTTCCAGTGCTGCTTTCCCTCTCCTCTCCCACGGGAACCTGTAAACAGATGAGCACTCAGCCAGCGGCTCGAGGGGCACCTTCTGCAGACCTCGGAGTTCCCTCCTCTCTGGAACTCTGTCCCACAAACGTCAGCCACCGTGGCCTCCTCAGACTCTGAACTTCATCCGTCAATTCTGCAAGAGAGCTGGAGTCTGCGGGGCGGCTTCTCCCCGCTCTGCAGCCTGGAGACTCCGCCGTGAGCTGGGGCGACTGCGGGGCTCACTCCTTCCTTCCTCTGGGGAGTCACAGTGCTCTGCTGTTGTCCGATGTCTGGCTGAAGGCAGGATGGCCAATCTGTTCCCTGTTACTCTACCAGGGAAGAAGCAGGAGTCGCCGATCTATTGTTGAAGGGTTTCTAGAGGCAGAGAGTAGGCTCCTGGCTGGTCACCGTCCCTCCAGCCTTCCTGGGTCTCATTCAGCCCCATCACCGAGTGGGGCCCTCAGACATGTGGGGATGGGAAGGGGACAGGTTCAACGTCCCCTTCAATTCTGCAACCCAGGTGTGGACTTCAGCCTCTTCCCTTGGCTCCCTGAGAACAGCTGGAAGTTCAGCTCTTCCCACCTTTACTGGAAAAGGCAATCGCCCGACATAAACTCTCAGCATCACTCCTGGCTAAACGTCGTTCCACTTGATTCCACTGGGCCCTGGGATACGTGGGCCAGACAGACGGTGATCACCCCTGTTTCAGACTCAGGAAAGGTTCCCTGCCTGCCCCACAGCAGCAAACACAAATCTTATCTGGGGTCAGAAGTATTCCATTTGATCTCCCCAGCCTCACTGGCATTAAACTTGACACAAGATCTTTGATTGAAACAGCCCTGAGGTGCTGCTTTTCTCTTTTGCCACAAGAGAGCTCCTGACATGCCCCGGCCTCGCCAACCTCCTCACCAGCTCCATATAACCCCTGGGGGCTCCCAAGGTGGTTGGGCCAGGCTCCTGCCTGCCAGGGCCAGCCCTCCCTCCTGCCGGCTGATGACTCAACTGTGTTTACCTACCACACTGACCAAGTGACCAGGTCTGGGCCCCAGGAGTTTTAGGGTTAGGGATGCTCCCCTCACCTCCAGCCCTGCCCCCCTCACAGGAGGAGGCTGGGGATCCCTATGGGGGAGGCACTGAGCTCAGGAGAGGGTGCCTAGAAGGAGGTGAGGGAAGGTCTGATGGGGAGGAAGGAGGTGTCCCCTTCCCACCTGGAGCCTCTAAGTGCTGGGGCAGGAATTACCAGCACTGAGGTGTGGCTGTGACCCCTGCATGACAAAAGGTTGTTTGTTACGCAGCACAGCCAGCGAGAGCTGACTGAGACACAGTGGCTTCAGGCTCTACGAAGCACATGAGAGTGATTCCACAATAACCAAAAACCTCAAAAATTGATCACATTCTTTGATCCTGTAAATCCACACCTAGGAATTTATGCTGCCCACCGTCGCAGGAACCTCTGTGCCGGAAGCCCCAAGCTGCCCGTGAGAAGCACAGCTGCTCAGAGAACGTCGGGCTGGGGATGCCACGTGCAGCGCGCTGGCCCGTGGTCCCTGCTGAGCCCAGGAGGTGCCAGGAACACGAGGCAGCGTCTCGGACCCTCGTGACCAGCCCACCCACCAGCCAGACGCCACCTTCTGACTTCCGCTAATGCCACACAGGGCAAATGTGCCTGGCTGAGTTCTGCCCAAATTCCAGATCCACAAAAATCATCAGACACATAACATGGTCGTTGTTTGACGCGGCCAAGTGCTGGGGAATTTGGGAAGTGGCGACAGATCACCGGAAGACTCGGTTGTGAAGGATGGAGCCAGACTTACACCTCCTGTCCGAGCATGGACCCTTGCTCTATCTGTACACTATTAATATTTCATTCCCGCCATGATTTCATCAGCCCAAACTACAGCTCAGCTGTGGATACTGGGAGAGGCCACGTGACCGCCTCAGGGTCCCCCAGCTGGAGGGGCCCTGCTGGGAGGCAGGCGCAGCCCAGACTCCAATCTCTGCTGTTTCTGCAGCCGTCCACGGCCGCCTGAGAACACCTCTATGCTGGGTGATTTATCAGGTGGACGTGATTCCAAGTGTGATTTTAGTTTTATTCCAGGATTTACAGAGGAATCGGAAACACTTGGTCCATTTAAGCAGCGATTAAAACTTCATCAGGGGCCACAACAAGGCCCCTGCACATCCCGATCTCGACATGTGGTTTAGGTTCAAGTAATTTCCCTCTTACCTTAGCTGTACCTTCAGGACACTGAGCAACAATTCAGTCCCCAAAGTGCCACGAGGGCTGGCACTGCCTTCAGGGGAGTGGACCTGCCCCCCCCCCCCCAACTCCTTCCTATCAGGTTTCCTACTGATGACTCTGCGAGGGGTGGGGATGGCCTGGGCCCCGCAGACAGTGTCCCTGGGGAGGGAGGACTATGGCAGGTGGATCTCCCAGGATGTGCCGAAGCTGCTCCTTTCCTCCCCTCTGCCACCACAGGAGCCAGACAGACCTGCCCGAGTCCTCGCCCTGCCTGCCCGTAGGAGCTGGGTCACCGTCAGCCAGTCCCCTTTATCCTCCCAGCCTCGGTTTCTCTGTTTGGAAAGTAGAGATGCTAGCAACCTCTCTCCAGGGTCTGCAAATATTAAACGATGAGGAATATAAGAGGCTTTGTTTGTAAGTCAACAGTAAGACAAAATCATTCTAATGCCAGGGTCAGCCCAGCCGGGACAGGTGATCCATGTCACAGATGCACAAACAGGCCGAGCGAGGTGCTGTGACTTGCCCAGGGTCACACACCTGGAGCACCTGTGTCTGCTGGTCCCAAAGCCCAGGAGGCTACTGTTCCTGGGGAGGGGCCCAGCCGAGTGCCACTGAGTAGGCTGAGTGACCGGGAGCTACAACTGGGACCAGCTGCTAGAAGACCCCTTTGCCTACTGCTCAGCCTGTTTTGTTTTTCAGAAGCAGACTTTCAGAGCAGGAAGAAGCCTTTAAAATCAGCCAGCCCAGCCTCCCCAGGCAGATGAGAAAACCGAGGTCCCAAGGGGAGGGACCCCCGCAGAGCCGCAGCCCCCCAGCCAAGCACATGTTCTGCTGCCTGTGCATTTAAAGAGCACCAACATCTCACCGGCGCCTCTCGCAGCCAGCCGCAGACCCCGAGCCCTGGCGTGAAATTACTGCTCTTGACAGAGCAGAAACCCACAATTTGGATTTCTTCTCCCTTGCCCGTCCCGCTTGCTGGCTCAGAGAGAGGCTTGCTCGATGCACCGAGAGTCAGTGCAGAGAATAACAATTACCCCAGGGGCTTCGATGGCAGATGCGTGTTTCCTGGCTGTCGGGGGCAATGCCCTGGGCAGTGGCGAATCCTATTCACACCCCACTCTGCCCATGCAACTCAACATGTACAGCTCAGGGTCAGGTCTCAGGAAGGATGCGTGGCCTGTACTAATCTCACACCCTGAACTAAAGCTCCGAGGTGCACGCTGGGCAGGACACTCAGGCACAGAGCACGATGTCCTGGTCAGCACGGTGTGCCCCCTGGCCAGTGGGTCCCACCTGGCGCTTGGACAGCCGTCTGCCCGCCAGAGGGCTCTGGGGACTGTCAGCATATAATTCTAGCTGTACCCCCCGCCTTGGGGGATGTGTTTAGAGTAATTCAGGGCACGTTCTTTCCCTGGTTTTGCACGAAAGCAACGCACAAATAAGGAGAGACTGTGGCTCTGGAGAGGGGGAAGGGGGATGCCATCCTGAAGTCACAGTGACGGGGAGTGCTAAGCAGGCCTGCTAGCTGGGCACCCGGCTTTGCCACCCCTCTGAGAGGGTCACCTGTCTTCTAAATGCAAGCGTCCCCTCCCACTGTCTGAAAGGGGACGAATGGCTGCAGTCTGTCACTGACGTGCAAAGTTCTCAGCCACAGAGTCGGCCAGAGAGGTCCCGGACACCAGCGGAACCAGGCAGCGCGTGAGTGATCGCAGTGACCACAGTGCGCCACACAGATACTGAGCCCACTGGCCACATCATCGTGTCCCCGTTTTTATAGAGGATAAAACTGAGGCACAGAGAGGCACATTATTTTATCTGGAGCCACACAGCCTAGAGTTGGCCAGAGCCAGGGTTCAAATTAAAATCTGACTCATTGCACCTAGGTTCAAAAGGAACAGACCACAACCTTGTATTGTGCGTTGGGGGTTTGGTGTGAGGTGGGGGGGTGCTGGGAGGTGACAGGTGGCCATGAGGCTCCAGAATGCTGCTGCAGTCCCCCATCTGCATGGCTGGGCCCTTTAGCGGCAGGTGGACAATAAGCAACCGTGTGGCATCCTTAGCTCGGCCAGTGCCCACAGCTCCAGTGGGGTGGAGGTTCTGGCAAGTCAGGCTGGCACACACGGCTCAGAACCGGAGCCCACAGGAGGCTGATCGGGAAGAGCAGGGTTGCCAAAGTTGGCTCCCTGGACAGCCACACGGCACTGGAGACCAGACATGAGCGGATCCCAAGCACGCAGGGAAAAAGAGGATAGAAAGGCAGACACCTGTCCTCTCCTTCCTGGCAAAAGTGGGCCCTGGTGCAGCTGAAACCTTGGTTCTGGGAGATAAGCAGAGAGCGAAAGGGCCGCACGGTCCTGCTCGCTAATAAGCCCCGTGAAGCCGGGAGCGGTGGCTCATGCCTGCAGTCAGGAGGCTGAGGTGGGAGGGCTGCCTGAGGCCAGGAGTTCAAGACCAGCCTGGGCAGCATAGTGAGACCCTATGTCTACAAAACATAAAAATAAAATAAAAAATAAGCAGCCCAAGGGTATCCTCGAATCTGTCACCATCAGATCACATGTTTCCCCCAGTAGGGAAGAAGGAGCAGAAGGGCGGAGGGGGGACGACACCCAAAGGTTGTATTTGCCCAAGAGTTTGCAAGTCCCACAGTCTTTTTTTTTTTTTTCACTACCACTTACAAACCCTCTCATGTCTACGTTAAGAAATAGAGAACACAGGGAAAGGTAACTGCTTGGGTAAACATAAAAGACACTATTAATGTATTATTGTTTGTAACTCTTTTTCTCCCCTCCTACTTGAAAAAGGCCACCACATAGAGCAAGAATTTTAAATGTGCATTAAAGGACACAAAATAAAAATGTAATTTGAAGACAGGCACGGTGGCACACGCCTATAGTCCCAGCCACTTGCTAAGGCAGGAGGATGGCTTGAGCCCAAGAGTTAGGGGCCAGCCTGGGCAACATAGCAAGATCCTGTCTCTACAACAATAAAATAATTTGTAAATAAAATAACATTAAAATAAAATAATAACAACAGTACAAACGAGGAGAGAAGGAATGAAGCAAAGTGTTTATATGTTATTGAAATGAAGTCCTTATTAATCAGAACTAGATTGTTATAAATCAAGATGTTAATTTTAATCCCTAGGGCAATGTACTAAGAAAATACTTTTAACACATTGACTGCCACACTAGAAAAAAACTTTTTTTCCTTAGGGCCACAGTGTATTATCATGAAAATAAAATAAAAACTTCAGGAACAAAATGATCCTAATGAAAAATTTATTATTATTTTTTTTTGTTTTCCATGAGTTATATGTAACTTGAAAAATAGTTCACGTGGCTCCCAAGGTGAAGAGACGTGTAAGTTACATATGCTTCATGAGGCCCCCGGCTGAAAACTAGTGAGTTAAATATTAATACAACTCACATGGCAGTTAATATGTTAAAAATATATAGTAAAAGAAACCAAAAATTAAAATGGTATGTTAGAAAGTATTTAACACAAACGAAAGTAGTAATGGAGGAATAAAGGAACAAAAAAAAAGACATTAAGACATATAGAAAACAAACAGCAAAATGGCAGATGTAACTCTGACATTATCATAATAAATATAAATGGATTAAACACTCCAGTCAAAAAAGGTGGAACAGGGGAAAAACATGATCTAATTATATGCTGTCTACATGAGACACACTTTAGATTAAAAGACACAAATGGGTTGAAAGCAAAGTGCTGAAAAAGATATATCATGCAAATAGTAACTAAAAAGAGCTGGATTGGCTATGCTAATATCAGACAAAATAGACTTTTGCACAAAAATTGTTACTAGTGACAAAGAAGAACATTTTTTATCATCCTAAAAGGGTTCATAAAAATTATAAACATTTATGCACCTAACAATAGAGCCCCAAAACATATGAAGCAAAGAGACAGAATCAAGGGAGAAATAAACAATTTAAAAATAATAGGAGAATAATAAGAAGACTTCAATCCTCCACTTTCAATAATGACAGGAACAACTAAGGCAGTAAATCAACAAAGAAACAGAAGACTGAACAACACTAAAAACCAACTAGACTTCACTGACACTTACAGAACACTCCATCCAACAACAGAACATACGTTCTTCTCAGTGTCCATGGAATGTTCTCTAGGATAGATCATATGTTAGACCATGCAAGAAGTCTCCATAAATTGAAAAGGAATTTAATAGCACGAAGGACAATAGCCAGCTCAACGGAGACAGAAAAGCATTTGACAAAATATTTAACACCTTTTCATGGAAAAAAAAAAAAATCAAGCAAACCACTCAACAAATTAGAAATAGAAAAGATGTTCCTTAACCTGATAAAGGGCATGTATGAAAAACGCACGGCTAATATTATCCTTAATAGTGAAAGACTATTGATTTCTAAGACCAGGAGCAAGACAAGGCTGTGTGCTCTAACCATTTCTATTCAACATTGTACTGGAGGTTATAGGTAGGTATAATTAGGCAATAAAAGGCATCCAGTTTGGAAAGGAAGAAGTAAAACTATCTCTATTTGCAGATGACATGATCTCAGATGTAGAAAATTCAAAAAAATCCATAAAAAAATTATTAGAACTAATAAACAAGTTCAGCAAGGTTACAGGATATAAGATCAATACACAAAAAACCCAAATGTATTTCTAGACACTAGCAATGAGCAATCAAAAAATGAGATTAAGAAAATTCCATTTGTAATAACATCACAAAGAATAAAATACTTAAAAAATAAATTTAACAGGAAAGTGCAAAACTGGTACACTGAAAACTATAAAACATCACTGAAAGAAATTTAAAAGACCCAAATAAATGTAAAGACATCCTGTGTTCATGAATCAGAAGACTTAATATTGTTAAGATGGCAATACCCCTAAAATCGATCTACAGATACAGGACAATCCCTATTGAAATCCTAAATGCATTTTTGCAGAAACTAACAAGCTGATTTGAAAATGAATACGGAAATTAAAGGGACACAGAATAACCAAAAAAATCTTGGAAGAAAAGTTGAAGGACTTACATTTCCTAGTTTCAAAACTTACTACAAAGCTATAGTAGTCAAGACTGTGTGGCATTAACATAAGGACAGACATTGGGATCAGTGGAATAGGATTAGAGCTAAACCCTCATGTTTATGGTCAATCGGTTTTTGACAAGGGTGCCAAGCTGGCTGAACGGGGGAAAGAATAGTCTTTTAAACAACTGGTGCTAGAACAACATGCAAAGGAATCAAAGTGGACCCCAACTCACAATATATACAAAATCTACTCAAAATAGATCAAAGACTGAAATCTAGCAGCTAAACTATAAAACTCTTGGAGGAAAACATAGGCATAAATCTTCACGACCTTGGATGTGGCCATAGTCTCTTAGATAAAACACTAAAAGTATAAGCAACGAGAGAAAAAAAACAGACAAATTAGACTTTATCAAAATGTAAAACCTTTATGCTTCAAAACATACTGTCAAGAAAGTGTAATGACAACCCACAGAATAAGAGAAAATATTTGCAAATCATATATCTAACAAGGGCCTCATATCCAGAATATACAAAAAACTTTTATAACAATAAAAAGACTAACAACCCAAATAAAAAATGGGACAAAAGACCTAATAGACATTTCTCCAGAGAAGATATACAAATGGCCAACAAGCACATAAAAAGATGCCCAGCATCATTAACCATCCATGAAACGCAAATCAAAACTACAATGAACTATATTCCACACCCACTAGGACGGCTATAATTTTTTTAAAAAGTAACAAGTATTGGCAACTATGTAGAGAAATTTGAACTCTCATACATTGCTGGGGGGAATGTAAACGGTGATAAAATGTTCTGGAATTAGGTAATGGTGATGATTGCACAATATTGTGAATATACTAAAAACCATCGAATTGCATACTTTAAAAAAAAAAAAGATAATCAATCCCAGGGCTGGCAGTGTCCTGGACCCACTTGTAGGACAGTCCTTTATCCAGTCACTGAATCCTGCTCTGTGCTAGGCCCTGAGAATGCAGGTGTGCGGGTGTCACGCACAAGCATCACAGGAGCAGCTCACGTCCTACTCTGAGTGGTGTCATCAGAGAAGGCTTCCTGGAGGAGGGGGTGATGGGGGAGGAGGAAGAGCAGGCTGAGCACCCTGTGGTAAGCTCCTGTGGCCCTGGGGGGGGAGGAGGGCAGGGTTTCACCTCCAGTAAAGGAAAGAAACTGGGACAAGAAGTTGTCACTAAGTGGACTTCCCGAAGCTGGAAAGTGCCAAAGCTCAGATGTGACCTGTCTCCTGTCCCCTAAGGTGGCCCCAGGCTCTCCACCACCCCATGGCTGCCCGGGCAAAACTCAAATGTTTCTATTTTCCCCTTCAGCAATGGTAAGCAAGCGAAGACCTCTTGAATTGTTGACTTCCCCTTAATATATTAACTTAATTAGCTCATTCCAAGGTGATAGCTTTCTGTCGCACGCTTTTGAACTTAACTCAGCAAATTAACATTTGTGAATAGGATTTGGTTATGAATTTTAATGACTTTCATTCATTCATAGTCCAAACAAATTACATATCTGGTGCTTTTAAAAATATGTTTATTGCCGCTTTATTATAATCATTGGCAATGAAACAGCATAAAATATTAATGTAAAGAGGCAATCACGTAGATTATCTCCCAAAGTGGCACACGCGGAATGTTTTTCAAAGGCTGCCCAGTGTCACTCATTGTCCCCTGGGCCTGGAGCAGGGATGGACCCCAGCCAGGTGACAGTTGAAGCAGAATCCGACAGTTGTGTCAACACGTTCGGAAGGGCACCTGCTCGGAACGCAAATGAGCGACACTTTCTCCCACACTTCACTCAGGCTTTAGAAGTCTGAGTTACGCTTGTTTTTGGTGTTTGGTTTTCATTTTTAAAGTTTTGTTGGGTGATAAGACAGAAGTGGCTCTGAACGAGCAGACAGCTGATCAGAAAGGCAACGGCCCTGGGACCCTGTATGAGCATGCCCCGGGAGCAGAACCGGCCCAGCAGAACCAGCGTGCGGCTGGAGGCGCGGAGGCCTCAGAAACGTGGGAAAGTGGTCACTTGATGGCTTGAAAATCCTGGGGCCTGCCGTTAGGAGCTCCCTGGGCCTGGTCCCCGAGGGCCAAGTTCTCAGCAGCGACCCCCAGAGGGCCCCACCCCGTCACTGCAGGTGCCTGCCTGGCCCTGCCTTCCTGGGCGGCCACTAGGGACTGGCAGGGTCTGATGAGCGGGTCACAACAGCATATTTTCACTGTGTTTAGAAAAGGAAGAGGAAGTACTGTTTGGCAGTAAAGCTTGTGTTCCAGATGTATCTGGAGGTACATTTCAACCCATGCCATACTCTCTTGCTGATTGATTGGCAAAGTGCTTACAAAAATGCCTAAGTGGCTATTCCTGTGTGTGCCCGGGTGGCGGAGGCAGGGGTGAAATGCAACAGTCAGAGCCCTGCTGTCCGACGTGGTAGTCGATAGCCACGCGTAGCTATTCAAATGTAAATTAGTTAAAATTAAATAAAGTTAGAAATTCAGGGCTTCAGCTGCACCAGCCACATGTGGCCAGTGGCTGCCACACTGGACTACGCAGACCACAGCCAGTGTGGCAGAGAGTTCTGTCGGATACTGTTGTTGGTCTAGGGACACCGTGTGGGGAACAACGGTCCCGGCTGTGACGCACCCAAGATGCCCCCGGCGCCCGCATGCCAGGCTCACGCTCCCTGGGAGCGCACCTGCCTGGCTCCGGGAACAAGGCTCACCTCGCCACCCTGGACACCCGCACGACCACCTGCCACTCGCTACCCGTGTTACTCTCCTGTGGCCGCTGTAACTAATTACCAGTAATTTAGTAGCTCAAAACAACACAGATTTATCCTCTTACAGTTCTATAGTTGTCAGACATCTAAAACGGGTGGACGCAGCGACACTCCTCCCAGAGGCCCCAGGGAGAGACTCCAT
This sequence comes from Varecia variegata, assembly GCA_028533085.1. Classification (NCBI taxonomy): domain Eukaryota; kingdom Metazoa; phylum Chordata; class Mammalia; order Primates; family Lemuridae; genus Varecia; species Varecia variegata. The sequence goes on from CM052440.1 coordinate 3,335,749, forward strand.
TCCTTGCCTTTTCCAGCTTCTAGAGGCGCCTGGTTCCTCGGCTCCCGGCCCACGCCACGGCCACGACCTCTGCTCCCGTGGGCACGCTGCCTTCTCTGACTCTGACCCTCCCTCCTCTCTCCTAAAGGGCCCACCTGGATAGTCCAGGAACCCCCACCCCAAGATCTTTAACTTAATCACATCTGCAAAATCCCTACTGCCACGTAAGGTGACCTGTTCACGGGTTCTGGGGATCAGGGCGTGGATATCCGGGGGGCCGTTCCTCTGCCCCCGCACTGCCCTCTCCTACTCCCGAGGCTGCGGGAAGGGTGAGTGAGCTGCCACCTCCTCCCCAGCCCAGATGCCGCCCGCAGCCCCCTCGGTTCTCAAAATCTTTCAACGTGTTTCAAAGTCCACCACGGCATTACAGAGTTCAGATTTTAAAGTAAAATCCCAAATCACTGCAAGTTTCTAACAACAAATGACTAACTCACATGGAAATGAGCAAACTGTGCTCCAGGACGCACCAGCATCTCTCCGGGCCGGGGTTTTCCTGAATACCAGGTGCCACCGACCCGACTGCCGCACAGCGGTGCAGCGGTGTGGGACATAACGTCTCCCTCACCCACCTGTCAGAGAAACTCCCTGCAACGGCCTGCTCAGCTCAGGGCTGCCATGGGGGACGGGACCATGTGCAGCCCAGAGCATCAGGGCAGGCTTCCCGGAGGAGGTGCTACTGAGACTGAATCACAAAAGATGGATGACGTTGGCCTGGCAGAGCTGGGGGAGGGACGGGGGCACAGAATGGTTTACAAGGAGTCGTTAAAGATTAACGATCGCATGATCCAACACATTCATCTCAGAAATCAGAAAACCAGCTGGGAGGAGGGGCGAGTTTAAGGTCACGCGGCCGACACAGGGTATCAGGAAGAGCAGGTTATGCTGCAGTGACAACAATCCCTACATCTCAGCAGCTGGACCCGACACAGGGCTATTCCCACTGTGCCCCGTGTCCTGTCTGGGTGCCAGAAGGGCATGTGCTACGCTCGCTCAGGGATGCAGAGTGAGGACGCACCATCTAGACTGGGCTGCCGACGGGTTGCCACCCGGCTGCCACGTCACCATGGAGGGAGGTCACTGCCCACGGGTTCTTAAAGCTTCCTCCAGATGCGACACACCCCACTCCCATTTCATTGGCCAAAGTCACATGACCACACCCCCTCAAAGATGGTGGAAGGCGCACCCCTGCTGTATACCCGGAGGGCAGAGAGTCGGGAGGCCCCAAGAGCAGCAGTGATGGGGGCTGGGGCAGAAGCCCCGCCCCCTGCACACGGGCACAGAGCAGCGGGGACTCCGCCTCCTGCTTCACGTTTCCTGCCGGGTTAAGTTTGGCTGCGGCAAAGGTCTGGGGAAAACATCCCTGGACACAGAAGTGTCCCACGGTTCTGGGGAACAGGAGCAGGCCCCAGCCCAGGTTCACTTACTATTGCAGACTGACGCCAAACTGCTGGGTGGGCAGAGGGGGCCTTGGTGGCGGCGTCTTGGTGGCAGGAGGTGGCCGGCCCTGGTGTCGGCTCTGGAGCTTCTCATCGTACCTGTGGACACAGCAGAAGCCTGACTCTCACCTGGCAGGGAGAACCCTCAGGCCACGGAGGCCACTTCCAGGCGCTGGGCGAGGACTGGATGCCCCACGCACGTCTGTGGGACACCCGAGTGTCTCATCACCGCACGCACAGCCCCGCCCCCGCCATCCTCCACTGCCATGGAGTGGTCACACGAAAGGCAGGAGGCACAGCCCACCCCCTGTCAAATGTCCACTCTCTCCTGCCAACCCCTGGCCAGGGGGCCCCACCCTGACCAGCAGAGCAGGGTCACCCTTCAGCCACGAGTCAGCCCAGAAGGTGGGCGCGGCCACCACCCGGTCTCCTGAGTGTCTGAACGTATGACAAGAGCTGGTCCACAGTGCTGGAGGGACCCTGGCTCTTTCCCTGGTGCCTAGGACAGGGCTTGTGGCACAACAGGTGCTCGATTAAAATATCTGTTGAACGAGTGAATAAAACCACGACTGAACGGATGACTGTGAAGAGGGAGGTTCAAGCCTTCGAGCAAAAAAAAAGCCTTTGTACAGCATTTAGCAGTTTCCCGGATACTTTACGTCCCCTCCCTCCCCTCCTTCATGCAGCCAAGTGTGCACCGAAGCCCTGCTGTGTGCCAGGCACTGTGGACACAGCAGTGACCCAGCCGGGGCACGCGGGGAACACGCAGGCACGAGCCGGCAGCTCATGCGTGGGGCAGTCGGAGCCGTATGAACACCCGGGTACGGTGAGCCGGGGTCCTGGGGTCACGGAAGGCCCGCGGAGAAGCCGGCTCCTGGGCTGGGCTACAGTTGCACACGCTGGTTCCCAGTGTGCTAAGTGGCTCCTGAGACACATCTTTGTCCCTTTTGATGACCCTACAGTGCAGGGGTTATTACGCCCGCTTTACAGATCAGGAAACTGGTTTGTCAGGGTCCAGTGTCGTGCCCCAAGACACAAGCGGGGACCACAGCCTGGATTCAGGACCCAACACCCCTGCCCTGCCCCCACCCCATGTGTCTCGCACTCTGGGGCTCGCAGCCCCCAGGCCAGGCCCCGGTGTGTCCTCCCACCCGCTGCAGGGTCCGTGGTTCACCCTCACAGGCCTGCTGTCCGCTGCGTGAGTTCAGAACCTCCACCAATGCCCAAACCTCTCCCCCGACACAGGACCCTGTGCCTTTGGTGTCACCGCCACTTGCATGTTCCGGAAGTGGCGGCTGCTGAGAAGCTGGAGCTGGGTGTCTCCCGGACACCGTGCACTTCACCCTCAAACCCAGACCTCCTCATCACTTCCCATGAAGGAGGCCCCCCAGGGGTCACCCTAGTGCAGGCTGGGGGTGGGGCTCTTGCCAAAGCCCACGGCAGACCAGGGATTCCCTTGTCATCCCCCCGTGGCCTCTGGGCCCAGGTCACCCTCCTCTGCTTGGCATCGAGGACTCCCCAGCCCAAGATGACCTCCAACCTCATGTTCCCCACCCCTCTGCCTGATCGCATGGGACACCTCACGGCCTCCAAATGTCCCCCATACTTCACCCACTAATGTTCACATGAGGGCCTCCCTCTGCTGGGAGTGTCCTCCCCTAGCCTCTTGATCTAGCCAAGTGTCCCTCTGAAATTCACTTTCAGAGTCACCTCCTCCTGGAAGCCTTCCCAGATCCCCACCTCTCACACACACACCAGTCCCCTCCCCAGCTGGGTTCAATGCCTCCTCTGGCTCCTGTCTAGGAGGCCCCCACTAGCGTGACAGTGTCCTGAGGACAGAGACCACACTCCCTAAACATCTGTATGTCCCCAGCATCGGGCACGTGATTCAGCACCCAGAGGGAGTGACACCTCTACTACTCCCCTGCAAGGCCCCCAGCCACCAGCTCAGTGGCACATATCTCGGCGAGGGCTCTGCTCCGTCCGAGGAGCCCCTCAGGAGGCAGACGCAGAACGGCAGAGGGGGTCCAGGCCGAGGGCAGAGACCCAGGCTGCATTTGGCCCCACCTGCGGGGCTGTGCAGCCCGGCCGGCCACACGCCTTCCTAGGCTGCCCCTGGTTTGTCTGATCCCACGTTTACGCCTGTAGCAGACACGCCAATTAAGCTTCAGCATGCGGCAGACAGGTTGTTTTGCAGAGCACCTGTGTGTCCCTGAGAACATTGCATTCCGTACACAGTGTTATCCACACTCCCAAGAAATTCCCCTAATTCTCGCTCAAAAGCAAAATTGGTAAACGCCAAGGCAGCAAATGGCAATTCACATTACTGCTTATTTTTCCATCAGCTTGCAGCGGTGGGCGAGGAAACGTCCTGTCCTGTGCAGAACCCTCGCAGGTTCGTTTCTCTGAGTCAGCAGTCAGCCTGTTTAATGCGCATCTTTGTTGATGCCGCAGATTTCTGAGCCAAACCTGGCCCGGCACACATTTGGAAATTAAGCCTTCAACGAGAACGGGACTGGACCGAGACTGGACCGAGACCTTCGGAAGCTCGAAGGTGGATTCACGCCACACTTCCCGGGACGGGCACTCACCGCAGAACTTCCGGGGGGATCAGCAGCTGGTCGCATTTGAGGTGTTCACGGAGCTCACTCAAGCAGTTGACATAGGTGACTTTTTTCCCAAACTTGTGACTAGCAAAGCAGAAGCAAGAGAACAAAAACGATTAGGCGGTGGCAGAGAGATGGGGGCTGCACGGAGGAGGGGGGGTCCGCAACAGGAGACCGGAAGGCACAACGTGGCATTTTCATATTAATATAAATGCTGACACACTGAAAACCTGAAATAACAGAAACAGGGCACGTCAGATCTCTGATGCACCAGGCACTCTGCAGAGTCCCATCTGCATAGAAATAAATCTCTCCCCGCAATCGAATCTGCCCTGGATTTGCATAGATACAGGAGGTGGCACGGGAGTGCCAGGGGGTACTGTCCCAGGGTGCAGGGGTGCTAAGCCACCAGCAGGGAGGGGCTCCGAGGACAAAGCCCACCCAAGGGCAGCCTCAGTCGCCTGTGGTTTCAGGAGTCCGTGATGGCTTCACATTTGGCCACCTCCTGAGAGTGTCCCTGAGGGCAGGGACCAAAGACCCTCCAGGTTTGTCTCCACAGCGGTGTCTCTCTGGAGACCCCAGGGGAGCGAGTGCAGCTACAAGGCCAGACGAGCCCCAGCCGAATCCGGCAACCCCATGTTACCCCCACCTCACCCAGGACAAGTCACGCCACCTCTCAGGGCCTCACTCCCCGGTGACAACCAGGGCTCTCCCTCCTAAGTGAGGGGCAAGGCACAGTGAGACTACTGCATGGACCCGACCAGTGCCTGACACCTGCCAGACTAGTGACTGTCACTATTCTTAGCGAGGCTCAACACCAGGTGCAGGATGAGGGTCACTAACAGATGTCAGTGGGCACAGCTTCACACAGAACCCATCACCCCAGCTCTCTGCAGGACAGTCGAGGTTTATTTTCTTAGAACAGTATTATTTCCTTATTGTATCTGTTTAAGATACACAACTATTGGCTGGGCTCACGCCTATAATCCTAGCACTTGGGAGGCCGAGGCAGGAGGATTGTTTGAGCTCAGGAGTTCGAGACCAGCCTGAGCAAGAGCGAGACCCCGTCTCTACTAAAAAAAATAGAAAGAAATTATCTGGCCAACTAAAAATATATATAAAATATATATAGAAAAAATTAGCCGGGCATGGTGGCGCATGCCTGTAGTCCCAGCTACTCGGGAGGCTGAGGCAGTAGGATTGCTTAAGCCCAGGAGTTTGAGGTTGCTGTGAGCTAGGCTGACGCCACGGCACTCACTCTAGCCCGGGAAACAAAGTGAGACTCTGTCTCAAAAAAAAAAAAAAAAAAAAAAAAAAGGATACACAACTATTAACGTGGGCAAAGAATTATGTAGTTACCAGAAAAGGAAAGTTATATGTCCAGCAAAACCAAAGATATTTTACGTTACTTTTATGACAATTTGCAAGTCTTAATATAAGCATTCATGTATTTTCAATGTTGTTTACATTGTGAAATTAAAATAATCCAAATTACCTTTGCAAAAGCAAAAACAAAAACCAGAAATGGAATTTGGAGGAGCAAATGGGACCTCGGAAGTCAAGCTTGGCCTGGCGCCAGCTCCCAGCCAGGGTGTCCCCCAGGGCTGGTTTCCGGAGGAGCCACCTGGACCCGAGCCCAGATCCCGGGAGGCCGAGCCAGGTGCACCAGCTCCTCCTAGTGGGTGAGGGAGAGTCAGACCAGCGTGCCTGGACCTCAGGTCACCTGGACAGTGGCTTTCGCCAGGTCTCTACACTCAAGGACGCTGCCCAGCAGGCCAGGGAACCAGGGCTGAAGGCTGAGGCTGCAGGAGAGCCACCAAAGTGCGGTGTGCCCGTCACCCAAAGGACGGGGAGGGAGAAAGGCAGGCCTGCCCCAGTCCCAGGCACCCCAGGCCTCTGGGGGAAGGGGCTGGTGAGGAGTGTCCCTGCCACCTGCTCGTTCAGACTCCACAGGGCTCGGGCACAGTCTGGCTCCACTCGAAGGAAGCCAGGGGCTCTCTCCAGGGCTGCCACGTGCTTCCCAGTTAGTGCCTGAAGCACACGGCCAAGGTGGGAGGAGAGAAAGGACGCCCTCGTGACCCTGGCAGGGCTCCGAGGCCTCACCGTCCCCTTGAGCTCGAGCTCCCGACACCGAGGTAGAATCGTCCAGCAGGAGAGAGTCTACGTGTGCAGGAAGCCGAATGAGGTCACTACTTTTCTGGGCTGTGGCTTCGTCTCTTATTTGGTTACCGTGTAGGTAAGGGTTAACTCGGCAGGCCTGGGGTGTCCAAACCCTGCACCTTCCAAAGGGAGCTCCGGCCCTCAGCCTGCTCCCGGATGGACACCTCGCAGCCCGTGGAACACCCTGCCTGAGACGGTGTCTCTGTGCACACCCGGTGCCAGGGGCCACACCACACAGTCTGTGCCACCATTGAAAAGGGTGGGGCCCTGGGCTGACTTCAGGAGGGGCCGAGTAACTGAGGCCAGCGTGTGGGTGGCTCCACGCCTGCATAACCGACCCCCAACAAAAACCCTGGACACAGGCTCAGGGGGCTTCCCCGCTTAGCAACACCCTCCCCTGCGGCACCGTCCGGAGGAGCCCACGGGGGAGGGCAGCTGGGAGCTCCGCCTGGACTCTGGGCTCTGCCCAAATGTGCCTTTTACCTTTGCCCGTGTCCCTCCTCTGTAATAGACCCCGACAGTGAGAGTAACAGCCTTTCTGAGACCTGCACGTCCCCCTAGTGTAACTCGGGTGACTGTATAATGTGGGTGCTCAGGCCAAGGGAGGACTTTAAACACCAGGTGCGAACCTCACAGGTGTCTCAGGCCGGCACTCTTGTCCGTGACCCTCAGTAGGTCACGGAGCGTGACCTGGGTCAGCCTGTGACCCACTGCAGACCCCCAGGGTGGGTGGGGCGCCAAGACACATGGGCACCTGAGATGGGATCTCCATGGTACTTGGACCAGGTCCCAGGGACACGGAGGACCAAGAGCTCCCACCCCCAGGAGGGCCTCCCCCAGAACCACCCGTACCTGATAAGGGGTCTGAAGATGTTCCACAGGGCTTTGATGAAGTTGGTGGGGTGCACCACGTACAGTGCCTTCAGGTTCTTCTTGTATCTGGGGAGGGAAGCGTGAGATGACTTCCGGCCACTACACTCAGAGTCACACCCTAAGCCGGATAACCACAAGGCAGTCGCCTCTACCACGAGCCTCAGAATATTTTCTTTCTCATCAGGGTCAATTTAAAGGATTCAAATAAAAAATAGAAGGGGTTCGAACTTGGGGAAAGTCAGGACCCCTTGTCCCCCGCTACCAGGCATGCACATCCGCGTTACACCTTGCAGAGCACACGTGTCTGTGGTAGCCATGTGGTGGACACCTATGTAAAGGTGGCTGCTGTCTCTTCCCAACTCTGTCCAGTGACGTCACATTGGTAGCTTGAAACTGGCCAGGGTGGCAGGATGTACACCACAAGAACACGAGAACGGTACCAGCCAGCCCCCACGCCACCCTGAGAGCCGGTTGTTGAACATGTGAAACCGCCAGGCCAGACCCAGATGAATGAAATAGGAAGTCCCACGTCTGTATTGACACAAATAAGCAAAGACAAGCAAAAGCTCTGCCAGCTAATGACCGAAATCGCTATTTGGCCATTGTAGTGATAACGAAGCTGAGACGCAGCAGCCAAGGTTAAAAGTGCTACACACAATGTTCACCGAGAGCAGGATGTTTGTAGTCTCACAGTATCTCCCCAAGAAATGCTAGTTAATTCCGTTTTAAATAGGCTCTCAGTGCAGGGCAGGGGTGGCCAGCAGTGACTTCTGGTTGTCCAGGAGCCCAGAGGGCGGCTGCCACCAAGTCCACCCTCAGACTGAGCTGCAGGTGGCTGTCATTAGGTGCCACCATGGCAGGAGCCCTTCGGTGAGGCCAGCACTCCTGGAAGTGGATCATGAACACTTGTGTGCGAACCAGTGTACCCTCAAAAGGAGTGACCCAGCAGGATGGCCTGGAGGGTCAGACGCCAATAGCAGAGAAAACAGAAAAGGAAGTGGGAAGCCCGATGGGGTGCAGCAGTGGCAGACTGAAAACCCTCACTGCATAAATCTCATCTAATGGGATTCGGAGCTCCACTTGCATACCTCCAGTGACAGGGAACTCACCACCCCTGCAAACACTCTAATGTTGGATAGTTTTGACACTTACAGCATCCGCCTTCTTGCTTCCGCCGAGTCAAAATCCTTACCCTACCCCCAGCCCCACCCCACCCGCCTTGCTGGGAGCGGGAGAGTCACAACAGAACACGCTGCCTCCTTCCATCTGACAACTTGAAGACCAAGCCCACCACCTTCCTCCCACCCCTGGCCTGGTCCCCTCTGGCCCAGGTTAAGTGACTGCTGACTGGAAGCCTCCCCTCCGGAAGGCTCCGCTCAACACCCTGTGGGCGCCCACGGCCTCCACGCGCAGGCTGGCGACGACACCTTTCTGCTTAGGTGCTGCCGGCAACACGGTTCCAACTCCTCGGCTAGACTTAGACATCTGTCACTGTCACACCCTGCCTAAATTTTAAGGAATTCTGTTGCTTTCTCCCACATGGATGTTATCCATGACTACACTGAGACACTGGCAGCAGGCCCCTCCCCTAGGAAAGGACAGGGACAGCTGCGGGCTGATGTGGGGTTTCTCTGGGCTGATTCGTGGCAAGCGAGAAGTGGGAGGTCCCTCGAGGAATCCGGGGTATATCTTAGAAGAAGGAAAACCCAGAGGCATCTAGGATACCCACATTAACAGTCTATGAGCCAAACATATTGCACAGTTGATGGTTATGCAAGACATCTCTCAGGAAAAAGTCTGCCAACTCCAGGCCACAGCTGAGTGTTGAGCAGTGTGGGGTGGGAGAGGGAGGTGGGGGCCTGGGGTGGGTCCTGCCCTGCCACGAACAAGCTGAGTGACCTCGAGTAAGTTACTTGCTCTCTAGGGCCTCTGTGTCCTCGTCTAGAAAATGGGGCTGCCCCCCCACCCCCCGTCACCGACACAAGGCGCCAGAAAGCCCCTCGCACAGACTATCAAGCAAGCAGGAAGGGCATTCCATGAAGAAATAGTTGTGTGTTTTTTCTTTGCCAACTATTCACTAGACCAGGGGTTGGCAAACGGGTACGCAGGTCAAATCCAGCCTGTAAGCTAAAGGTGGTTTTTATATTTTTAAGTAGTTGAACAAAAAAAAAATCAAAAGAATACTATTTTGGCTGGATGTGGTGGCTCATGCCTATAGTCCCAGCACTTTGGGAGGTCAAGCTGGGAGGATCACTTGCGGACAGGAGTTTGAGACCAATCTGGGCAACATACCAAGACCCTGTCTCTACAAAAAATTAAAAACTTAGCCAGGCATGGTGGTGCACACCTGTAGTCCCAGCTACTCAGGAGGCTGGGGCAGGAGGACCATTTGAGCCCAGGAGTTTGAGGTTGCAGTGAGCTGTGTTGATGCCACTGCACTCCGGCCTGGGCAACGGGGCCAGACCCTGTTTCAAAAAAAAAAAGAGAGAGAGAAAGAACACTATTTCATGACATGTGAAAATGACATGAAATTCACATTCAGCATTTATAAATAAAATTTTTCTGGAACACTGTCCTGCAGAGTTGAGTCACTGCCATGGAATGGGTGGCCTGCAAAGCTAAACTATTGACTGGCCCTTTAAGAACAGGAGTGCTGACTCTTACCCTGGAGGAGGCGAGCCCTGCCTACCCCACTGCACAGCCTGTGCCCCTCGTGGGCCAACGCCTCCTCCCACCACACACAGCCCGCACTCGTGGCCTGCCCACCGCGTCCCTGGAGGCTCGCGGACACGCACTTCCTGTCGAACTCCTTGTACGCGCTCTGCAGCCAGCTCAGGGACGGCTTGTTCCGGCTGTTCAGCCCGTAGTGGAAGTAGACGATGGTGTAATCATTCTCCACGTACTGGTCCAGTGTGTACTTCAAATACCTGGGCACAAAACACAAGATTCGGTTATGAAAATCACCTATTTACTATTGCAAACAAACATGCTTCCCAAACAGATTCTCCCTCTGGAGGGAGCACGGCCCTGCCGACACCCTGACTTGGGGTTTCTGTCCTCCAGAACTGTGACAGAAGGAATCTCTGTGCACCGTTACCGGAGCCCCCGGGAACCCGCACAGAGGGTGAGCTGGGATTTGAACCCAGGACTGTCTGCCGGCACAGCCCTCGCTGTGCACCCCAACCCACAGGCCCTCCCTCCGCACCATTCTGCTTCATTTCTAACATGAGCAGGTCCTCCTTTCCAGATCAGCTCCCCAGTATCTGGCTTCTCATTGCAAAGGCAGAGCCCGAGTCTGCGCCTGTCACCCGACCACCTCCTGTGGTATCAGTGCTATCCATTTCCCACCGACCACGTTCCATCTCCCTGCCACGCCTGGGAAGCGCTGTCCGAATGTCACCCACGGGAAAGGGCTCGCCCAGCCACTGCAGGAGGACGGGCTGCAGAAGGACCACCCTACACCCCTGCACCATCCTGCTGGCCGGGGGCTCTGAGACTGAGCTGGTCAGGCTGAGACCCCTCACACCAGGGTGCCCAGTGTCGTCACCTGGAGCACATGTTATAACGAATCCGGCCAGGTGCTCTCCCAGGAAGGCAGGCCTGGCTGCTCTGAGGCTGTGGCTCGGTGCCTGCGTGGTCAGGAGAAAACCCCGGCAGCCTCTGCCCACCTGCAGGTGCCCAGCTGGCCTTGCACTGCTCAGAACCCCGCTCCTCCTTGGCCGAACAGCATCAGGACGCCCCGTCAAGAGCCCAAACGCTCTGAACTGCAGGCCTCACGCGTGCTTTACTCACTTAATTCTCCCAAGGACCCTGTGAGGCAGGTGCTATTGTCCCCATTTTACAGACAAGTCAACGGAGGCCAGTTGAGGTGGTGAACTGAGTAACGGGCAGAGCCAGGATTTAGCCGAGCAGTCTGGCTCCGAAGTGCACACTGTCCTGCCTTTCCAGAGGACACGCTGCCACCTGCACCTGCTCCCATCCTGGCACCTGCTCCCATCCTGGCACCTGCTCCCATCCTGTCGCCTGCTCTGATGTATGAAAGTGATGCTGATCTGACCTCATGCAGTACTGGGTTCCGCTCACCTGTCGTAGATGCAACCTGAACACCTGTCCGCCCTGCGGCGCGCTGTCTCAAACGCCGTTTGGGCTAAGCCACCGCACTTCGTCAAGTCGCCCTCTTGGAACCCAGATCACGGCCTGGGTGCAAGCATCTCTGAACCACTGAGAACTCGTCACTTCTAAGGATGGTCACTTTTGCATTTCTCAAATGACTCTTTTCAAGAAAGGGGAAATCAGGGCAATGTCTTTGCCCAGCTCATTTGTCCACTCGGGACAGTGCCGGGGACAACATCGAGCCGGTGCCTCCCACAGGGCACGCGCTGGATAAATGCCACTGAGCCACCGACAACAGCAGCGGCCGGCCCCAGACTCTTGTCCTGGGTTTGAACAGTGTCCCCCAAGTCTCTGCAGAACCCCTATTTAGAAACAGGGTCTCTGCTGATGCAGTTGGTGAAGATGAGATGACACAGGACTAGCGTAGCCCCAAGTCCAAGGGCTGGTGTCCTTCTAAGAGGAGGAGGAGACAAAGGGGAAAAGGCCATGAGGAGTCAGAGGCAGAGATGGGGTGACATGGCCACAAGCCAAAACGCCTGGGGCCACCTGGAGCTGGAAGGGGCAGGAAGGACTCTGCCCTTGGAGCCTCAGGGCTGGGGCGAGGGGCGCAGCCCTGCCCACACCTCGGTCTGCACTGCTGACCTCCAGAACCGTGGGGAGCACACGTCTGTCATTTTAAGCTGCCAAGCATGTGGCTGTTTGTTGTGGTGCCACAGGAAACTCACACAGCTCTGGACACCGTTCCTGGAGGGAGGCCCAGGGAGGCCTCAAGGAGCAGCGTGTGGGAGGCCTGGTGGTCTGCAGCCATCTCTTCTGGGGGCCGGCCTCACGCCCAGGGTCAGGGGACCATCCCCGACTCTGGAGGGAGGCACCCACAGCCCCGGCGGCTGAGAAAAAAACAAACCCAGCTCTATCCTGTGCTGCTGGCAACGGCCACATGGCCCGGTGACCGGGAGTGTCCTCAGATGGCCTCACGTGGCCAGGGGCCCCCGGGCAGAGGAGGTGACTAGGGTGGGGTGGAGGGAGGGACAGAGATGGCAGAGACAGAAGTCCGGGAAACTTACTCCAGCAAGCGCTGGTGGTTGAGCTCGTGGGAGGGAGGCATCCGGCAGCAGCTGAACGTGACAACTCGTCTTCCAAAGCTGTCGTCCCCTGGAGGAGCAGACACAGGGTGAGCCTCTGCGCCACCTTCCCTGGAGAGCCCCCAGGCACTTAACAAAAAGCAGCCTCCTCGCCAGCCCTGCCCGAGCCGGGCGGCACCTGCGGCCGGCATTCTTCAAAGGCGACACCGGCGGTGTACCCACAACACGCCACTTTGCACACACTGCCAAGTTCATCTGGGGTTCATCTTCATGACTGGCCATCTCACAGATGGACAACTGAGCCCGGCAGGGTTGAGTCACCAGGGCAAGGCCACCCAGCTGCTGACAGCACCAAGGATTTAATCTGAACACATCTAACTTCAAAGCCAGTGTCTGGCCACTCTGCACCCCTCCCCCCAGGGGCCCTGGAGGAGACTAGGGTGGCTTGGGGGACAGTGACTCCTGGGCACAACCTCACGTGTGGAGTTCGGGAGCTCTCTCAGGGGTGCCGATGCTCGGTCCTGCCTTGATCATGGCCCAGGTCACCCTGTGCTGTGACTGTCTCTGGACACTTCTGTGCCCACCCAGGACAGCTGGGGAGAGGGGTCCTCCTTGAGAGCTAGGACTGGGTCTGATCACCTGTGTCCCCAGAACCCGGGCTCACGGCCAGGCACACAGCAGGCGCTTAGCAGGATAAAAACCAGAACAGTCTCTTTGTGGCTGCAAGGACCCTCCGTACACACCCCGCCCCCTCCTCTTCCAGCACCCCTGTACTCCATCCCACCTGTGGCCAGAAAGCTGTCAGGAGACCCCCAGCCCACGTCTGCCTCCTCTCCCTGCCCAGGGCCCTGAGAGAGAGGACCCCCAGCACACAGGATGCCCTCGGGAAGGCTGTGGCAGTGACTAAAGCCACATGCAGGGACGGGGCAACCAGTGTCTTGTCCAGCCCCCGCCTCCTGGATTCTCAGAGCCTTTTTTTTTTTTTTTTTTTTTGAGACAGACTCTTGCTCTGTTGCCCGGGCTAGAGTGAGTGCCATGGCGTCAGCCTAGCTCACAGCAACCTCAAACTCCTGGGCTTAAGCGATCCTACTGCCTCAGCCTCCCGAGTAGCTGGGACTACAGGCATGTGCCACCATGCCCGGTAAATTTTTTCTATATATATATTTTTAGCTGTCCATATAATTTCTATTTTCAGTAGAGACAGGGGTTGGGGGGGGGTCTCGCTCTTGCTCAGGCTGGTCTCGAACTCCTGAGCTCAAACAATCCACCCGCCTCGGCCTCCCAGAGTGCTAGGATTACAGGCGTGAGCCACCGCGCCCGGCCTCAGAGCCTTCTTATCTCGTAGCCAGGGCTGGGGACACAGGGACCAGGCAGCTGCCCCACTTCCCAGCACTCCCAGCTTCCTATGACAATTGAACGCACAAGGACACAAGTAAGTTCAACTCTCAACAACTGCCGAGGTGACAACAGGCAGAGAGAGAGATGCCGGGTGGGAGGGAGCCCAGAGCCCAACACCACCCTAGGCCCCTCATCAGGGGAACAACAGGGAACACCCGGGTCCCCTCCCCTGCTGTAGCCTGCCCCCCTACCTCCCCCACCAGCCTCTGCTGGACCCTGGGTCCCGGCCCAGCGGATTCCTTCCTTTCTTGGAAGGCATCTCCCTGCCCCGAGCTGTTCCACCTGGAATGTCCCCTCCCCTCTGCCGAGGGCTGTGCAAAGGGGCCAAGGCCCTGGTGTCCGTGGGGTCTTTGTCTCCCAGGGGGCCTGAGGCACCCAGGTGGGGTCTGGGGACAGGACACGTGGAGCAGGGATGAGCCCCTCGGTGCAGCCCGTGGCACGCGCCCCCTTCCTGTCTTCACACAGGAGGGACGAGCCCCACCCGCTCCCTCCAGCCTGGCCGCTCACCATGCATGACATTTAAATTTAGATGAACTTAAGTAAGGTTAAAAATTCAGCTCCTCAGTGCCACATTTCAGGTGTTCAGTGGAACACAGCCCCACCACATAGAAGTTCTGTCGGGCTGTGATGACCTTGAGGGTGGACCTCAGGGACGGGGCCGAGGGCGGCTCAGTCTGCCTCTAACCTGGGGTCGTGGGCTGAATGGTGCCCACCCCCCAAAAAACTGATGCCCACCTGGAATGTGATCTTATTTGGAAAAGGGTCATTGCAGATCTAATTAGTTAAGGGTCCAGATGAGACCATCCTGGATTCAGGGTGGGCTCCAAATCCAACGACTAATGTCTTCGTAAGACACAGGAGTGGGGATCTGAGAACAGACGCTCGAGGGAAGGTGGCCACGTGACAGAGGAAGCAGAGATTGCAGCCACAAGCCACAAGCTGGGAACGCCAAGGACGGCCGCAGCCACCGGAAGCTGGGGGAGGCGTGCCGGGCCATCTCCCTTGGAACCGCCCTGCTGACACCATGCTTGCAGACTTGTGGCCTCCACAACCGTGCAAGAACACACGGGTGTCGTTTGTGCACTTTGTTAGAGCAGCCCCAGGAGACTGACACACCTGGATGAGGGCTCCTTGCTGCCCACCCGGACACCTGGCTCTACACGGGGCAGGTGCGTGCCCAGACCCAGCCAGGAGCCGTCGTGTGCGTCATATCCTGGGCTGCGGCCAAATGCCACCATTAGTGGCTCCTTTCTGTCCTTAGGAGAATGTCCCAGCTGCTCACCCAGCACACTGAAGCCCTGGCCTCCTCTCCTCTCACCCCCGCAAGCCGCACCCCACTGCCCTGGAGTGTTCCAGACCTCTCGTGCCGCCTTCTCTCTGCCTCCTGTGTCCACGTGCTGTTCCCCAGCCCCCACCAAATCCTCCCACCCCCTTTGCCTAACCCCAACCGTCCTCCCGGCTCAGCTCACCTGCTCGTACCCAGAGAGGCTCCCTGCTCCCCTGCCTGCTGCCCAGCTCAGCCCCGGGCTCATGTGGCCACCTACTTCCCTGGACTGAAAGGCCCCTGAGGGCAGGGACTTCGTCCTGCTCAGTCCCAAACTACATCCAATAATCATTGATTGATCAAAAGACTGATTATAGAAAGATCATCAGGAACCTGAAGGGAACGCTTCTAGAAACATACATGACTTCAAACTCACTTTTCTTGTTAGTATTTACGCCTGTTCTCAGAGCGTGTCCTTGAAATGAGAAAAGACAGCAGAGCTTTCTCACCCCCAAAGCTCTGAAAGGTCATGGATTAAGACTGCACACATGCAGGCATGCATATGCACGCACATGTGCACACGTGCATGCACACACATGAACACATGCATAAACACTCGGGCACGCAGGCAGGCATACACATGCGGGCACATGCACACTCGCTTCGCACACACAGAGTGTGAGCTCTCTAATGTCCTCACCCAGCTGCCTGCCCAGGGAGCTGCTTTTTATTTAGGACACGCATCTGATTCTTCCCAGGAGCCTGGCAGCCGCTCTGATGATCAGAATTCTAGAGTAATTTCACAGTTTCCAAATACAGCATCCTTCTCGCTGCACAGGTTCCTTAGGAATTCTGGGCATGCTTTCCGTTTGTTTAGGAAGCTCCTGTTTGAAACGGTTGCACTTGAACTGACACATTTATTTGCTTCCCTTGCCAAATGGGAGTTTTGGGGCACAAACCCTTCGATGGCTATGCCTGAAAGTACAGATCGTTTTCCAAACCCTTTCTACATCGCGGTGGCCAGGGTTCCACGGCTGACCTTGGCCCTGTGGGACGAAGGGGAAAAGAACAACTTTGCTTCTAAATCATTTATGCAGCGACTGAAGAAACAAGGAACTAAATGCCTCTAGGGCTGGAACAGAAAGTTCACATCAGCAGCAAAAGGTCAAAAGAATGGAGCCATCTCCGGAACGCAGAAGTCTGAGGCACACGCTAAGCACTTTAGCCAACGGAAGTTCAGCTCCACGAGCGTTTGTAGAGGGCCCACCGTGCTCTCAGCTCTGGAGAGCAAGGACGAGACACGGCCCCTGCCGGGCCCCAGACGGGGGAAAAGGACAGTGATAAGGGGGCCGGGGAGGTCTTGGCCCAGCCCCGCAAGCCCCTCCTCTCCGAGAACCAGAGAGAGCTCCAACAGCCACATCTGTGTCTGTGATGACCCTACTGGGCTGAGACTGCCCACGCTTCAGACGCCAGGCCACCCACACTTCTGACCAGCTGGCTACAAATCTGGGGGCTCCCCCCCGACCCCCTCATGTTGGCTAATTTGCTAGAACGACTCACAGAACGCAGGAAGGCACTACTCTCAAGACCAGCCACGTGAGGGGACACGTAGGGTGAGGTCTGGGGGGATCCTGGACATGGAGCTTCCGTGGCCTCTCCTGCAGCCTCTCCCGTGGAGTTAGGAAGCATCACCCTCCTGGCACATCCATCTGTCACCAACCTGGGGGCACAGCTGAGCCTCTGAGCGCAGAGCTCTCACTGGGGCTTCGGTGCGTGGGTGTGACCGCCCGGATCAACGCCCCTGGCGCGGCACAGGCACGAGGTGGGGCTGGGGGAAGGGTTGGGGCTGCAGGCAGGGGTCCCCGCGTCCCAACAGAGGTGACAGCCCAGGGGTGGACGAAGGGCCGGGAGGCCTATGGGGGTGGGGGTGGCCACCCAGGCCAGGCGCATCAGGGGGTCCCAGGACATGTCCTGCCACACCTGGTGGGAGGGTGAGAGCCAGACTTGGCATTCGGGAAAGAGAACCCTCTGGGCCGCACTGGGACACAGCAGGTCTCCAGCAGCCACCGCAAATACGCCCCAGGTCCCAGCACCCTGCTCCTCATACCCACAGGCCCGTCCCAAACCCGGGGCTTCCTCTGCCTCCCTCCCTTCCCTCATTGCTAACAGTGGCTGTTGGGGAGGGGCTCATGGCCCCCAGTGCACTTGTGCCTACTGCTGGTGACAGGGCTTTGGGATGGCCGGACAGGGGATGCGCTACCTCAGTTCTGGCCAGCTGGCCCAGTGGGGGCAGAGGGTGTGGGGTCGAGGGCAAGACAGGCAGGTCAGGATGAACGCCCCTGGGGAGCCAGCAATGGGGTGTGAGGGGCATCGGGTGCACCAATAGCCCCTTCCAGCCTGCTGTCTGCGACCCGTGGTAGGAGGGTCCCTGGGCAGAGCACAGCACGTGCAAAGGCACCGGGGCAGGAAGGTGGGGCTGGGTAGGAGCCCGGAGCCGGCACTGGGCTGAGGCCCCCTTCCCCAGGAGCATCCTGTTTGCATACAGCGCTGACTCATTCACTCCTTCATTCAAGAAACACTTATTGAGCACCAACTGTTTGCAGGGTCCATGGCCTTGCATGATACGGAGCTGAGAAAGTGACTCCTATCGAAGGCCTCTCACTCCCTCCAATACCAAAGGGCAACTGGTTTGGCATTTTCTTTTCATAACAACACATTTCTAAACGTCCTTCTAAACTAACATGACATTATTCAGACCTGACGAGCTCTTATGAAGCTCAGAGCAAGTGCAGTGGTAGAGAAATTGGGTCCTTATACTACTCTCTCTACATTTGGAAATGCCATAGTAAAAAGTTAAAAAGAGAGGAGAGAGAAAAAGAGCAAAGGGCTGTACCCGCCCGCGGGGTGGACTCTCCTTCCACTCCCCAGCCGGGCGGCCCTGCACCAGCCTCTCTGGTCACCTGCAATATGGAGAAAATAATAAAACCGCCTGCGAGGGCGGCAGGAAGGATTAAATCAGTAACTTGAACAAAGTCTTGGCATAGCGCTGGCAACACAGTAAGTGCTTAATACTCGTGAGCCATGACCATGTGCCAGGTAGGATGCCGGTGGCTTCCAGGAGGCCTGTGGCCCATCTCCTCATTTACAGGTGAGGAAACTGAGGCCCGGAGGCCAAGGGAGCGTCAGGGTGGGTTTCTACTCGCAGCTAGCTGAGGCCGGCCCCCAGCCTGGCACCCACAGCTTCCTCTGCCCTCAGCATGGCACGCCCCGCCCTGAGTGTCCTTCCATGCTCCCGGCTGCCCAGACGCGGACTCCCCGGAACATTCAGCACCCCACTTGTTCAGCTGCCAGCGCTGTATCTGTGCTAACGCTGTCCGCCAGCATGAGTGAATACCCCTTCGCCGAGCCCCGGGAACACAGGCCAGCGTATCAAAAACAGACTTCAAAATGATGTGACATGGAAGGAAATGAAAACTATCAATAAAATGCAAATTCTGCAAGGCATCAGATTAATTCATGACCCCTATTTCTCCCCTCACTGTTTCAACGAAGGCCACACCATTCGCTGTCCCTGTGGCGGGAGAAGCCCAGTTTACCAATGAGGAAGCGGTTCCCAGAGCTGTTACCCACCGGACTCTCTCTTCATCTTCTCCCAGCGAATTAAAACGCATAACGAAGGCAGTGGCAGTCTACCTGGAGGGGTTCGGGAGTGCGTCTGCTTTGGTTTTTGGCTTTTGTTTGAAGGCTGCCAACCGCTTTTGCAGACGTGGAAGGCGTTTGTGTCTTGTAGGAAAGGCCCAGCGGGGTCTACTGGGTCGTGCAGGAAGATCTGGACATGAGGGAGCGGACGCGTGTCTGGCAGGACCAGATCCGGCGTGTCCTTCTCTTTCTCCCCCCAACACTCCCCCTAGCTACGAGATTCCACCTCCTCTGCTCAGGCCCTCAGATCTGGAACCTTCCATCTCCCCATTCTGCTTCCTGCCACCCGACTATCTCCACTCTGAGTGCTCAGCCTCAGACCCAGGCCCCAAAACACACACTTAGTGCCACGAAGACCATTTCTTAAAATACTAAAGTCAACTTTATTTACAAAACACTATTCTCAGGCCAGGCACAGTGGCTCACGCCTGTAACCCTAACACTCTGGGAGGCCGAGGTGGGAGGATTGCTTGAGGTCAGGAGTTCCAGACCAGCATGAGCAAGAGTAAGACCCCATCTCTACTGAAAATAGAAAAATTAGCCGGGCATGGTGGCACAAGCCTGTAGTCCCAGCTCCTTGGGAGGCTTAGGCAGGAGGATCGCTTGAGCCCAGGAGTTGGAGGCTGCAGTGAGCTGTGATGATGCCACTGCACTCTAGCCAGAGTGATGGAGCAAGACTCTGTCTCAAAAAAAAAAAAAAAAAAAATTTTTAAAGGCTCCATGATAAGCTGTTTATAAGAGATATACTTGATGTGCAGAGACTCAGGTTGAAGGGAAAAGGACGAAAGAGACACGTCCCACCAACATCAGTGTCATGGCTGTTGTGGTTATATTAATATCAAAAAAACTGGAAGAAGACAGAGTGTTATTGTACATAAAGAAGGCTACTTAATAACCATAAAAAGGTGAATACATCAAGAAGACATAATAATCCTAATTATATATGCTCCTAGGAACAAGGCATCAAAACATACAGAGCAGAGACGGACAGGACTAAGCAGAGAAATTTACAAAGTCTACCGTGGGGAGCTTTGAACACTGCTCTGTCAGTAATTGATAGGAGCAGACAGAAATATTAGTAAGGATATAGATAATCTGAACAACCCAATTATTAACCAACCTAACTGAAATACATAGAACACTCTACCCAGCAATGCATAACATATTCTTTACAAGTACATAAGGCTACTGGTTCTCAAACTTTTAGGTCTCAGAACCCATTAATATTCTTAAGATTATTAATAAGGACTTCAAAGAACTCTTTTTTTTTTTTTTTTTGAGACAGAGTCTCACTCTGTTGCCAGGGCTAGAGTGCCGTGGCGTCAGCCTAGCTCACAGCAACCTCAAACTCCTGGGCTCAAGCTATCCTCCTGCTTCAGCCCCCAAGTAGCTGGGACTATAGGCGAGAGCCACCACATCCAGCTAATTTTTTCTATTTTTAGTAGAGATGGGGTCTCGCTCTTGCTCATGCTGGTCTCAAACTCCTGACCTCAAGTGATTCTCCCACCTCTGCCTCCCAGAGTACTGCTAGGATTATAGGTGCGAGCCACCTCGCCCAGTCAAAGGGCTTTTTTTGCGGGGGGTGGGGGGTGGGAAATGCATGCAGGTGATATTTACAGATATTTACCATATTAGAAAACTAAAATAGAAAATTCAAAAATATTTATTTAGCCTGAGCAAGAGCGAGACCCCATCTCTACTAAAAATAGAAAGAAAATTATCTGGAAAGCTAAAAATATATATACAAAAAAATTAGCCGGACATGGTGGCGCATGCCTGTAGTCCCAGCTACTCGGGAAGCTGAGGCAGGAGGATCGCTTAAGCCCAGGAGTTTGAGGTTGCTGTGAGCTAGGCTGACACCACGGCACTCTAGCCCAGGCAACAGAGCGAGACTCTGTCTCCAAAAAAAAAAAAAAAAAGAAGAAAAAACCAAAAATATTTATTTAAAAATAATCCCATTGCATGTTAACACAAATAATATTTGTTATGTCTTATGAAAAATAACTATATTTCCCGCCTTCCTTTTGTTGGTACCTGACCCGTGGATCCACGTTCCCCATTGGGTCCTGCATCCTTCCACCTAAACCCTAAAGGTATTCTAAAAAGGACATGTGGGGCTTCAAATGACGGGGTGCCCGTCAAACCCCTGCCCCTCAGTGCTCCTCCTGTACGCGGCGAGCACTGAAATATGTACTGTGCACATTTGGGGGGGTCTTCAACTATTTGAGAACTGAGCCTCTTTTGTCCACTGTCTGGACAGGTTCCAGGCTCCTCAGAGGTGACAGCTAGTGGTTGTGGAGCTCGGTGTAGGGGACACAGAGGTGAGGATCAGAGTCACCACCCACGAGAGACGCGCACGCGGAGGGCCTGATCTACACTGAAGCGATGCGGTATGTTCCGCTCAGTCCCACTGCCGCGCACGGGGCTGCTGGTCTTCCAAGTGTTTGCAGACGTTTGTTGCTTTGGGCCCTTTATTAATAAAACAATCCCCTAAATTTCAGCCTCTGCTCTTTAAAGGCTGGCAGGACACTGCCCCGGGGCTCCTCAGAGCACGTGGGCGATGCTTTGACAGGCTTGTGACTGCTGGCTCAGAACACCGGCAGGCACTCTGGTTCCAATTACAGCTGTTACTCTATGTGCACAGCCAGCTGGGGCCCGGAGGAAGGTGACCACTGCCCAGGTCCTGGGGACTCCTCAGCTGGGGACCTACCTGCCAACTGCAGGATGCTGTGTCTGGCCACATCGTAGAATGGGTGACTCGTGCTCAGCGTGGGGTCCTGGCCAGCCATGGGCACTGCCGAGGCCTTCTCACTGCACCCAGCTCAGCTGCCTCCTCCTCACTCCCCACAGCTCTACGGCAGACAAAGATGAAAGTCAGCGTGTTGAGTAAGGAGTGGAATGAGAGAGCCTCCTGAGGTCCTTTGACAAGACAGTCACCCTGCCTCTGCTGCATGCCCACTGTGCGCCTACCTGGGCTGTGCACCCACTATGTGCCCACCCGTTCCAGTACCAGAAAAATGAGACCCAGGCCTTGGATATTGTCCACATTGACAACAGTGGAAACTAAGGCTCAGAGAGGGAGAATGACTTGCCCAACGTCACACAGCTAATTGGTATGAGGATGTGGACTTAAACTTGAGCCCCCAGCTCCAAATTCCAACCCAGGCCCTCCTTGAAAGATGCCGACACTGGCAGCCGGCAGGAAGCCGGTGCTGCCTACAGCGCCAGGGTGGGCTGGGGCTGAGCACAGAAATGGGGGCAGGAGGAAAGGACTGTCCTCCAGAGTTAAATTTTAGCAGGGGAGGTTCTCTCATGCAAAACAAATCTTTTCAGCTGGAAAAAGAACGGGAACTTTAAATTTCAAGGTTAGAGTAGACTCGGTCCCCAGACATAGTGGGTTGAACTGTGTCTCTCCAAAGTTCACGTCTACCTGGAACCTCAGGATGAGACCTTATCTGGCAACAGAGTCTTCGGGGATGCAATTAGTTAAGATGAGGTCACACTGCACTAGGGTGGGCCCTAAATCCAATGACTGGTGTCTCTATGACAGGGGAGACAAAAGAAGGCCGAGTGCAGACAGAGGCAGGGACTGGAGTGACGCTGCCACAGCCAAGGGATGCCCGAGACCACCAGGAGCGGCAAGAGGCAAGAAAGGACCCTCCCCTGGGGCCTTCAGAGAGTACGGCTCTGCAGACACCTGGATTTTGGACCTCTGGCCTCCAGAGCTGTGAGAGTAACTTTCTGCCGTTTTAAGCCCCCCAGTTTGTGGTAATTTGCTGGGGCAGCCCCGGGAGACTGACGGAATCGGACCCGCTGAGCTGGAGCGCCCGGGGCAGGACGGGTCCAATGGGAGCCAGGGAAGCAGCACCGGCTCTTCCTGACAAATTCCAGGGGTGATTCCGACACGAGGCCAGGTTTGAGATCCACCCCCAGACCAACACCCCCACAAAGGGCTGCACAGGGAGGACGATGGGGGAGAGGTTCCATGTCCCTAGGCCATGTGGTCTGGAAGCTGCGCCTCCTCATCCTCCTGGTCCCAGCCCCGCCCAGTCCTCGGGGTAATTACTGGGTATTTACTCAGCACTACTCTGAGGGCATGGGGTGGGGGGTGGCAGCGGGGAGGTCCCTGCTTATCAACAGGTGTGACCTGTCCCAGAGTGGGGTCACTATGGGATGCTGCACCCATCCAATCAGCAAGCATGTGTTGAGTGCCACTACGTGCTAAGGACACTTTCAGACGGTGGGGACACCGTGCCAAACACAGGCAAAGTCCCTGTGGTGGGCAGAATAGAGGCCTCCCAACGGTGTCCCCGTCCTACTCCCTGGAACCTGTGGATGGGACCCTCCGTGGCAAAAGGGATTCTGCAGCTGTGACAGGTTAAGGACTTTGAGACGAGGAGATTACCCTGGATTATCCTGGTGGCCCAAAGCACAGTGGTCTCTCGGTGTCCGAGAGGGATGGGCTCCAGGACCCCCCAGGACACCAAAATCCCTGCTGCTCCTGTTCCTTATATAAAGTGATGTCAACAAGAAGTTCACCCAGGCCACACAGGGGCAGGGGACGGGGGAGGCTGGCTCCGGCCACCAACTGGCATCAGAGGCACAACCTGCCCCCCACCTCGTCTGCCCTGGCCACGCTGTGCCCAACAGGACAATGCCCGCAGGCACAGCCATGACCTGCAGTCCAGGCCTGCAGTCC
>CM052440.1:3359617-3431985 GCA_028533085.1 Varecia variegata
GCGACTGACGCTTCCTTCGCTCCTTTTCTCTTCCAGCACCAACCGTGTCTTCTGTGAAACGTACATTCCAGAAGCCGGCTAGAGTCTCACAAGGACGTGACCATTCGTGTCACTGCCCACCCCCTCCTTTTCTCTCCGTGTGCCTCTCTCCTTACACTGAGTCCCCAAATACCCCTTTGGAAAAAGTCGCAGATGCATCTGTGGTTTGTGTTTTCCCAGGCGCATCCTCAAGCTGTGGCTTAATAAACCTCCATTGATTGACACCTTTGCCCTCAGCCACCTATTTGGGGTTGGCACCGGAGTATGTCAGGTGACGTGCTCTTAGATCCCTGTCCCCGTCACTCATGGCTCTCAACCAGGTACGAGTACAAATATAAGCGCATACGGCCACCCCTTGGTATCCTGGGGGGGGTGGTTCTAGGACAGCCCCCACACCAAAATCCATGAATGCTCCAGTCCCTGACATAAAACGGTGTAGAATCTGCATATAATCTACGCACACCCTCCTGTACACTTTAAGTCGTCTCTAGAATGTAAACAGGTGTTACAAAGTGTTATTTAGGAAAAAAGTCTGTACATATTCAGCACAGACACAACCACCTATTTTTTTTTCCAAATAGTTTTGATTCATGGTTGGTTGAATCCACAGATGCTGAGGGCCAACTTGTGAACTAAAATAAAATCTTACACCCCCAACCACCACTGTGACTGAGTGGAGCCCCACTTAGCCAAGGGGACTCCCCACCTCCCCCCATCCGCCCCGAAAAAAACCTTACAGCTGAGTTGCCGGCTATCAGGACAAGGGAGGGCAGACACGCCTAGTTGTGCCCTGTCCCTTTTGGACTTATTCTCTGTAACAAGGAGGTACAAAATCATTAATGGCCTAAGGCCGGGCAAGACAAGGTTAAACTACTTCTGCAGGTCATCGATTTACTTAACAGATCACTTGGGTTTCAGTAGGTGGCCGGTGGCTTGTCTCTGATTAACAGACTTCCTTACCCTAACTTAAAACATTTCAAGCCTTTAGACAAAGCTTCATTTCTTTAACCATTTACAAATCAAAGAATCTTCAAGCCCACCTACACTCTGTAATCCCCTGCTTCCGGATGTCCTACCTTTTCAGGCCAAACCGATATACTCCTTCCATGAATTCACATGTGACTTTATGTGTAATTCCTGTCTCCCTGAAATGTACAGAACCAAACTGTAACCCGACCACAGTGAGACCTCCTGCTCAAGGGTTCTTGGGCCTGGCTCCAGGGCATGGTCCCACATATTCGGCTCAGAATAAACCTCTTTAAATTATTTCACGGGGTTTGGGTTCTTTTCCCTTAACAGACTGTACGTTTTGCTGTGATCCTTTGGCTGATGACACCATGGGTCTCCCTGTGCAGATGACAGTTTTATTAGGACGAGATCATGCTGGACTTGCTCAAACTGTACCCTACTACCTAGTACAGGGCCTGGCATGTGCAGGACTTCCACACACGCCAAAACCAAGTGACATAAACCAGTGGGCTTCAGAGCGTACCCCCAACCACCTGCCTCCCTGTCCCCTCTATCCAAGTCTGTACACGCCCCCTCCCCGTCCAGACTCACTGCCAGTCCCTCCCCCCCCCCCGACCCTCTGCCAGGGCGGCCCCTGGACACAGGGGAACCTGCAGCCCCTCACCAGAGGCCGGGCCCAGAACGGGCGAGCCTGCAAAGTGCATGTTATGCAAAAGAGATTTCAAATCACCCGACTGTTCTATTTATAATTCACAGCAAAACGGTTTGTTGCTGTAAAAATATATTTGCACATTACACAAACAGACCCTCACAGCAATTATCTTAATGCTGTAGCTACAAATTAACACCTACTTACCTCAAGCATATTAGCACCAAATTTCATTTGAGTGGCACGTCCGACGTGCAGGGCGCACAGAGGACGGGCTGGCTGCGGCGTCTGCACAGCCCGGGCTCTCGTCTCAGAACTGGGTGCTCTGACGACGGGCTCCGGGGGGAGGGGGGGGTCAGGGGGAGAGGGGTCTGATGCCATCCGGGCCTGACCCTCCGAGACCCTGGGGGACAGGGGCCTGCTCGGGCCACACCTGGCGCAGCCCCTGATAGGCAATTCCACCTGTGATGAGGGAGGTGCTCAGTTGTAACTGAGCTGGGATTCCAGGGTCCCGCAGTGACACCCACAAAAAGTAGTTTTCCCCGTCTTGCTGAGACGTGAATTTGTTAATACAGGCCCTCACCACCCACTCTTCATCACAGCCCCACTGAGTCCTGTGAACCAAATTAAATTTCTACACCCCTCACTGACTGAACAGACCCCCTCTTGGCCAAGAGGACCCAGGAGAAACCTTAACGCTGAGTTCCAGACCCGCCTCATCATACCCACCCGCCTTGCTGAGTGGCAGTGGGCTTTCCTAAGGGCTAAACGAGAAACCAGTCTCGGACCGAGACCAGCATTCCTCCCTGATAAGGGACCACCCACCGTGGCGTGGTTTTAACTAGCCAGGGAGCACTTGGGAGCACGCGAAGAGAGGGTGTTCATGCCTTTGTTTCACCTTTGACACCAGAGGGCCACACATCTGAACATGGACCCCACAAAGGGGCGTAAAGCTCAATTGCGCAGGCATGGTTTCCTGTCCTAAATATCCACGCCTCCTATAGCTTCTTAAATATGAATATTTGGCCACCCCGCTCAGCATGCATTCCTGTTCCCAGTGTCCCTCTCCTGGCCTGCTGGAATGGCCACCCCCCGGCTGCAACCTTTTATGAGAAACAAATTACGAACCTCGTCATTGTCTTCAGTTTCCCTGGTGAGGCAGGTGCAGACCATTCCAGGTAGGGGAACCAGAAGCTACTAGAATCTGGGTATGACATTTGGGTGGGACCCCGAGAGGTGGCAACAGCGAAGTCCAAGCAAGCTGACTGTGACCTACGTCAAGACCTTGTCAGAGGTCACCCACAACCCCCCGGCGACCCTGGACACTCTGAAAGAGCAAGAAGGTTTCTGCAGAGCTGCTGGGGCCACGGCCCCCTCCTGTGGTCCAGACTGAGGGCTCCTCCCACAGCCTTCCGGGTACACGAAGCCACTGCCCCCAGCATCCTTGCTGCCCTGCCCACTGGCACCCAGGTGCCCATTCAGGTGCACACCTCTCACCTGCACAGCCCTCCAGCTGCACGTTGCTGAGCCCTCACCTGCCGGGGCCTGCCTGATTAGGCTAAGCGTGACCCCATCTCCCATCGCAAAGGTTTGTGCAGGAGCCCAGGCCAGAGCCAAGTGACACACGACAATTTCCTGGGCACGGGGATGGCTTCCTTCAGGCCCAGGAGGAACCAGGAAAAGCATTCCAGGAACTCCTGGGAAAGAAGATCCTTGTTCTCAGGAGAGAACGGGAGGGGTCTCTCTCCAAGCAGCCGTGTATGAAGATGAGGCCAGATGGCCGCAGCCAGCTTGCTGCCCCTCTGAAGATCCAGCAGCCCACGGAGGAGGCAGGGAATAGCCAAGCCCAGATCAAGCCATACCTGATCTCCATATTATCCCCAGACCTTTTCAGCTACATGGGCCAATACATATCCCTTGATTTGGGGGCCATGTGGAGTTGCATTTTCTGTTAACTACAGCCAAAAGCTTCCTGATGCCCAAGTGCCGCCACCTATCTCAGCTCCGTCACAGCCCCCATCCGTCTCCACCATGTGTCTGCGTGTCCTTGTCTGACTCATATCTCGGTCCCAGCACTCAGCCACCCCAGGGTGGGCACACGAGAGGGACTTGGGAGTGTCTGCTGAATGAGGGAACAGACAGAGGGCACAGGACAGAGCCTGGGAGTCGAGGCCCTGCCTGGCCTGGTCCTACCCGCACTCCGGTGTCACTCCCATCTGCCTCGCTCACTCCCTTCTCTGCCACCCCAGGCTGCTGTCCCTGAAGTGGACACAGCTAGGGCCTCTGCCATAATCTCCACCATCCACACTCGGACCCATCAGGCCGGGGGACACTAGGCCCTCTCCTGTCCTCCCTAAGGAATGTTACATCCGTGTCCTCCACTCCTAAACCTGGATCTCAGGCCTCTCAGACCTCTCCCCACCTCAGGCCGACTTGACTATCCCAACTGCCTACGACTCCACACCTCCCATGACAACCCTCTGGATATCCAGGGCTCCCTGCCATTCTTGGAATAAAATTCAAACTTTCCAAAAGCCCAAAAGACTCTGTGGCCTGGTCCTGCTGCCCTCTGGAACTCACGTCATGCCATTCCCTCAGCTCTGCCACACAGGCCTCCAGGCTGCCCCCCAAACACACCACACTGCTCCCACCTCAGGGCCTTTGCACGTGCTGCCCCCTCCCAATGTAAGTGATCCAAGGATGGTGTCTGTTATCATCATTGCCGAAGTGCAATTCAGTAACTCAGCCTTAATTCAAATTTACCTCCTCACAGCCTCCTCGGGAATTAAAGTGTGACTCACAGGGACCCCATAAACCTGGTTACACTTTAGCCAGGCCACGTGAAGACTTTCCTTCAATGAAGCCAAAGAAAAATGCACATGTCCCAGGGGATGCTCGGGCTACCCTGTGCCTCCTTCCTGTTCAGACACCCTCTGTACCTGAGGTGGAGGCCACCTGCTCGGCACCAGCTGCTGTGAGCCAGCAGCAGGGACGAGGCATCAGCAGGGGGCTGTAGGCCCAGGGCCCCCTAACACACGGTGCCACCTCAGTGAGACTGTCCACTGCCTCATCTGTGAAATGGGCACAGCCTTCCCCACCAACACCGAGAGGCTGTGACAAGGACTGAACAAAGTGACCAGTGTGACAACACAGATGCAGGGCATCGTAACTGTCACGACGGACACAGAAGTTAAGTAAAATCACTCCTATGGAGGGCAAAGCCTCGAAGGGATTTAAAAGACAGATTAACCAACTGTGACGTGTCGTCCTTATTTGGATCTTGTTTAAGGAAAAAGCCAAAACCTAAAAGAAATTATGATATTTGAGGCAACTGGGAATTTGAATACAGACTGGGCATTGGACAAAATTAAGGAATTATTGCTAATTGTTTTAAACGTGATAATGGTATTGCAGTCGTCCTAAAAAAAAAGGGATTCGAGCTTGATTTAACCACGTCACAATGCATACGTGTATCAAAACATCACACTGAACACCATGAATACATACTGTGTTTACTTGTCAATTATGCCTTAATAAAGTTGGGGAGAAAATAATTAATTTTTTAAAAAAGGGATTCACACTGCAATACTTATAGAGTATGAGGTCCGAGAACTGCGCTAAAATGATAAGGGAACAGGGAAGTGACCCAGGTGTGGGGACTCGGTGGTGGTGAGCACAGGCCCAGCTGGCTGCAGGGTGGCCAAGGCCGATGCTGGGAAATCAGCTCATCAGACATGCTTCAGACGCACCTTGGAGTGTCTGAAGTGCTCCGTAAATTAAAAAACACTTAAATGAATAAATAACCCCTCCTATATAAAATGCAAGGTCTGGGCCGGGCGCGGTGGCTCAACGTCTGTAATCTCAGCACTCTGGGAGGCCGAGGTGGGAGGATCGCTTGAGCTCAGGAGTTAGAGACCAGCCTGAGCAAGAGCGAGACCCTGTCTCTATTAAAAAATAAAATAAAATAAAATAAAATGCAAGGTCTTACACCAGTGCGGCAACTCCCTGCAGAGATGCGGGTGAGAATCTCCCAGCAGGGGCCTCCAGGCACCAAGAGCAAGGCCCAGAGAGGAGGCATTTTCCAGAAGCCCCACCTGAGTGCCCCAGGGCTTCAGCCACCGGCACAGATGACAAATCTGCCAGCCCTGACAACTCACAGCCCTTCAGGATTTCTGTGCCAGTTTTCACCTTATGACCGGGCGGGGGGAGGGAGGAGCAGCTCCCAGGAGTTTCTGGAATCCCACCCACCTGACCAGTTCCCTCCGGACAGTCACCCCACTCCACTGGCCTCCAGCTGACAATTCAGTCCTCGCTGACCTGCTTGTCCAGGCTGCGGGAGAAAGTACTGCTTGATCTTGGGCTTCAGCATGGAAAAAACAGGCTCCAAAGGAAGTACATTGTTCACTTGTCTCCCCGTGTAAGGTTTTCTCCCAAGGTTGGGAGGTAGGACTAATACCGATAAATGCAAACATGTATAGTAAAGGTGCCAGGCCCTGTTTCAGGCACTTTGTGTACATTAACTCACCTAATTCTCCCAACAACTCTATGATAGGTAATAACTGTCCCTGTTTTACGGTGAGGAAACCCTGGCACAGAGTGGCTAGTAGCTTACTCAAGGTCACACAGCCAAGGGTCAGGGGTCAAGAGTCAGGGAGTTGGGCTCTAGTCCGGTTTGTTAAGCACCGTGCTGCCCTGTCTCTGCTGAGCACCAACGTTATCCCCTTGAACCTCATGACAACCTGCTGGCTTCTTTTTTTCTTTTTTTGAGACAGAGTCTCGCTCTGTTGCCCGGGCTAGAGTGAGTGCCGTGGCGTCAGCCTAGCTCACAGCAACCTCAAACTCCTGGGCTCAAGCAATCCTTCTGCCTCAGCCTCCCAAGTAGCTGGGACTACAGGCATGTGCCACCATGCCTGGCTAATTTTTTCTAGATATATTTTAGTTGGCCAGATAATTTCTTTCTATTTTTAGTAGAGACGGGGTCTTGCTCTTGCTCAGGCTGGTCTCGAACTCCTGAGCTCAAACAATCCTCCCGCCTCGGCCTCCCAAGTGCTAGGATTACAGGCGTGAGCCACCGCGCCCGGCCCCTGCCGGCTTCTGATGCCCATTTGAGAGGGAAGAAAATGGGGGCCCAAAGAAGTGACTTGGGGAGAGTCACTCAGCCACGTCTCCTGCCTTCTGGGGACCCAGAAACTGGGCAGAATTAGCTGCCAGAAGTTCCAGGGAGACTTTACCAAAGGACAGCTGGGGCAGGAGCAATGCACTCCCTGCAGTCGAGCCCCAGACGCACCTTCAAGGGCGACCCACCCACGGCGCTGGGCCCAGAAGGGCCCCTCACGTGTACCCCAGGAGGCCGGGAAGCATCTGGAAACACACGGTGCATCTTCCTTGAGCATCAATTTTAACCAAAGGATTGAAGGGGAAAAAGTTAAATAATTTATCTGGAAAGAAACTGAAAGCATCGTTTTCATTCCCGCATGCTAATTTCACACAGATTTGCAGGGTAGTCACTGGCAGCTTTGGACGTCTCTCATCTCACAGCAGAGCACCACTGCCGCCCGGGGCCACACCTCAGTGCGCTGGGAGGTGCTGCATGGGGGGAACGGTGGGGACGGCGCGGACGCTGCAGCAGCAGCACAGCTGGCTCCAAAGCCTGGCTGTCCAGTCGCTGGCCGTGTGACCTAACCCTCCCCGTCTCCATCGCCCCATCAGTAAAAGGACGAGGCTGGTGTGAACGAGGAACAAGGCAAGCAAGTGTGCATTTAGGGCTCGACAGCCACTCGGGACAGTGACCATCACGACCACCTTGGGGAGGGATGACTACCTGGGCATTCGCAGGGGAGGAGGCTGAGTCCCCGAGAGGAAAAGTGACCATCTAAAACACTAGGTCTCCTGACTCCTCCTGCAGCTCTTCCTCACTTTCGTGCTGCCTGTGTCTCGGTTTCCCTATCAGTAAAACAAGGGTAAAATCAGGGAATGGGATGAGTTTTTTAATGTGGTGAAAGATACTAACATCAGGTGACCTGAGCTCTTTGCTGTCCTGTCTTTAACTGAAGCCACCTCTAAACCTAGCATCTATGACACGCCCAGGACCGCCTCAGTGTGGAACTAGCTTGTCAGGCAGAGGCCATGACAGGCGAGAGATGTTTAGTCAAGTAAGTTTCAGTGATGTTATCCAAGGAAATTCCCACCTGCCAGGTACTCCACGGGCTTTTCCACCTGCACCTCACATGTGAACTCTCCCTAGCCACCTAGGTGCACACACTTCCCTGCCTACCTCCCATCCATCTTCCAGCTCAATGGCTGCCTCCTCCAGGAAGCCCTCCCTGACCTCCCACAAGCCCCTGGCTTTTCTTTATCACACAGAGACCAGACTCTGGGCCCCTGGAAGCAGGGACCAGACTGGGCAGGCAGCTGTCCACAAGGACCAGCTGGGCTCAGGCCCATGTCCCATGGCCCTCTTCACCCTGGTGTTGGTCTGGGGGGAATGTGTAGTCACTGCATTAACTGAAGTGCTCACAAACATGATCCTAAAGTTGCTGACACAGAGGACAACCAAAGGACGTTGACTTTCAAAACTGTAGAGTGTTACATTAAGGTTTGAGTTCCCACCTGGACAGATGTCAACACTGCACCTCACAGACAAGCGGAAGCACGGTACAGTGCCCTCTGCAGTCCACACAGCCTCTGCCCTAACACCCCAAAGTGTGCGGCCACCAGACCGCAGAGCCCTGTCCCCACCCGCCAAACAACCGCTGCAGGGTCCCCACCCGCCGCCCCTGGGGGTCTGCAGTGCCCCCTCCAGCGCCTCAGGGCTCCTCCCAAGGCAGCGGGGAAATCCCCCAGGCCAGATGGTGACCGGACCAGCGACGGTGACCTGACCCTGCCTCCAAGGAATTTGGGCCTGGGAGGGAGGGGCACCGCGCCAGGGTTTAAGAAAAGTGAAAGAGGAGCTTCTCTAACTATTCTGGTTGGGGGAGGGAGGGCTGCCGGTAAATGAGGAAAAAAAGAAAAAAGAAAAGTGCAAGGAGCCAGGCAGGGCCTCCCCGCTCACTGGTGACTTTGGAGGCTGATTTGAGTGTCTGGCCTACACACTCTGGGGGTCTATCCCCCGTGTGTCGCCCTGGCCAGACCCCCGGCCCTGAGTTTGAGTCAGTGCAGCACCTGCTCTGGCCTCAGTTTCCTCATCTGGGAAGGGGGAAAGACCACCCACCTCTCAGGTTCGGTGTGGGGCTGGGGGGCTCCTACGATGTGCGGACGCGGCCCACCCTGAGACCCCATTAAGGCGGGGAAAGGGCGGCCGGCGAAAGTGTGGGCTGACAGCCCAGCCCGCCCAGACCAAACGCAGGCAGAGGGGAGTGAGGGAGGGGAAGGGGCTGCGGGTAGGAGGGCAGGAGAGGAGGGGAAGCCAGAGGAGGGGTGGAGAGAGGGGTAGGGAGCGCGCCCAGCGGACCCCGAGGCCGCGCGCCGGCCGGGGGCCTCCCCACCGCCTCACAGGGCTCCGCGCCCGCCTCGGCGTCCCCCCACCAACAGGCAGAGGGCCCTGTCCGGCAGCCGCAGACACCCGCAGAGCCCACGGCGTCCCCTCCCGCGCCACAGGCCCCAGGGGGCTCCCCACGCGGACACCCGCCTTACCTGGCCACAGCCCCCGCGGCCCCGCACCTGGCCCCGCCCCGGACGTAGCTCGCGGGCAGGCCCCGCCCCCGCCCGCCTCCTACCTGGCCCGAGGTGTCCCGAGAGCTCAGGCCGCCCAGGAAACTGCTTGGGTTTCGGGGGACCTGGGGACAGGGCCGGGGAGGGCGGGGCGCGCGCTCGGGGCCCTTTGCGCTGGGTCGCGTGTCCCTCTCGCGGCGCCCACGCTGGGGCGGGCGCTTTCCTTGCTGATTTCTTTCCCCATTTTACGGCTGTGCAAAGTGAGGCGGGAGGAGGTGAGATTTGCCGAGACTTGAGAGGAAGCTTATTCGACAAATGCTCCCAAAGCGCCTCTGGGCCATGCGCTGACCTCCTGGGAGTGAGGTGGGGCCTCGGGTGGGCTCAGAACCCGACAGTGACAGGGGCTGGGCAGTCCCGGAGGCGGGGAGGGCTACCTGGAGTAGGGGCTGTGACCAAGCCTTGGGTGGTTTAGGGCCAAACGCTGCCTTTCTGCCGTGGGCACAGTCACTGCCTCTGCCCCAAGGGACGCATGCAGGGCCTGTCCAGACCAAGCCACATAATCAGGAGGCTCAGGCTGGAGACCCAGAAACCCCCGGAGGTGCCACTGTTCATCCCTCAAATTACCACTTGCCGATTGGGGCGAGCAGCTCCCTTAGGTGGGGTTGTGAAGATGGGTTTATGCCAGGCCAGGGTCTGTGGCCCACCTTTCTGGCTGCACCTTCTCTGCCTCTTCCCACCTGTGCCCCCCGCCCATGAACTGCACCTCTTTTCAGCCACACCCGCCATGATCCATCCAGCCTTCTCTTTCCCCGTAGTATATACCCTGATGATTCCCAATTAGTATTTCCTGTCGACCTAAAAGGAAGAGGGCAAGGCACAAAATATGGTTTAAAGAGTGTACTTGAGGCCGGGCGCGGTGGCTCACGCCTGTAATCCTAGCACTCTGGGAGGCCAGGGCAGGAGGATTGCTTGAGGTCAGGAGTGGAGAACAGCCGAAGCAAGAGCAAGACCCCGTCTCTACTAAAAAAATAGAAAAATTAGTCAGGCGTCGTGGCCCGTGCCTGTAGTCCCAGCTACTTGGGAGGCTGACGCAGAAAGAATCGCTTGAGCCCAGGAGTTTGAGGTTGCTGTGAGCTAGGCTGATGCCACGACACTCTAGCTAGGGCGGCAGACTGAGATTCTGTCTCAAAAAAAATAAAATAAAAAAGAGTTTACTTGAGCCAAAGTGAGGACTATTGCCAGGAAGATTCGGATTTTGTGTGTGAGCTCCCTGTGGCCTTTGTGACAAGCAGTTTTTTAAAGGCAAACAAGGGGGACAGGGAGTGGGCTGATACTACTGTTATTTGTCGGGAGCTCTCCTTGGTTTAGAGAAATAACATTGATTAGTGATTGGCTATAATTGTTAGGCTACAGGGTGTGGGTTATTACATTAGTAGCTACTCCTGGCAGTAGCAAACAGTTTCAAGAGGTGAATACATAGCTCCAGGGGGCAATGGGCCGTGATTGCTGTCTTATTTTAATGTCTTTCTGGGCCTGATATTTAAAAGGACTCTAGTTCCTCAGATTAAAATTTTTTTCTTTTCTCACTCCCAAACTCCAGGCTCTCACCTCACTGACAGGTGCTGGCAGAAGTCTCAGCAGGCAGCGCTGGCACCAGGGTTCACTTGGGGCTCCCCTGCTCGTTCTCCCATTGGCCCCGTCCAAGCCTTAGGGGTCATCCAGGTTCCTCTCTTTCTCCCACACCCCATGTGTGGTCCTTCATCAAGCTCTGACTGCTGTTCCTTCAAAATGCATCGCAGGGCCACCACCCCTGCCCAAGTGGTCAAGCCACCAGCGCCTCTCATGTTTGTCTCCTCACTTCAGTCCTCTCCTGAGGATCCTGCCTCAGGTGTCCCTCCCCCACCCACTCCTCTCTCTCCTTTTGTCGGAGAGGGGCAGCTCCACAATCCCAGGGGCCCCATTGCCTCATCCCAAGACAATTAGGAGTCATTGCTTAGGCCAGGCACCTAACATCACCTGGAGAAGAGAAATAGCTCAGAGCAGTCTGAGCTAAATGAGGTATACAAACCTTATCAGGCTGGGAGAGACAGGAGCAGGGGACTGCAGTCACAACCCCCGACCCATGCCCCAGGGGCATTGTTTAAAAGCATTTTTTTCCTGACCGGCTACCTAACTTTTATCTTCATGGTCCTGGAATTTGTGATCCAAAGAATAATGTATAGCTAATCAATAGCTGATGTTATTTTAATGTAAATTCTTGATAAGCAACTTAGAAACAGCCTCCCTTTTCCTTGAAAAACTGTGAACAAAGGTACTCTGGAAAAGAATTTGGAGGAGACTCTGTTCCAGTGAACAGTTCCCAAGCCAGAGAGAGGCAGCCTCCAGTGTAAACCCTGCAGTCCAAAGAACAACCGGTTTTATTGCAAAAGTTCCTGCTCAGGTTCCCAATCAGGTCCATTTATGCAAATGAAGGAGTGAAACTCACTGAGTTCTGATTGGATAACACAGCTGAGCCCTGATTGGCTGAGACAATTGAGCTCTGATTTGTAGCTTCAGGTGAGCGCTGAAGTCCCAAAGTTAAACAGAGATGTGGATTTTTGGGGAACTCAGAGTACCCTGTGACCTGGAGTCAGCAAATGGCCACTTGGCTCTATTTTAAATTTAGGCCCAGTTAGCCACTTGGGATCCGTCTTGAAGGATTGGCTCTTTCAGGTTCACGTTTGTTCACAAAACCCATTTGTAACTGCTGAGGATCTCAGCGTATATTCAGGGCAACTTGGATCTGTCTCCCAGGTTGCCATCCTTGAATTTGGCCCAAATGAACTCTCTACTTGTGTTAATTTTGTATCAGTATTTTCCTTTAGGTTGACAATCCCTGAGACGGAGCAGGGACCCCTTTTAGGGCCTTGCCAGGGGTGGAGGTGGTGGTGGGGGGGGGCCCAAGCATGGAAATTACATTTCAGGAAGGCAGAGGGGCAGACAAAATTGCAAATAAGTATGTGGAGGTTGTATGTTGGCTTGGCCCAAAAAGGGGGCATGCCGTGATGTGGGGGCTACGGGTTATAGGTGGATCCAGGAATACTCAGATTACTGGAAAGGAATGCTAAGTGGGTGTGGCTCTCACCAGGCCCCTCAGGGAGAAATTTAGACCAAAGACCAGCTGTCAGTTGAATTTCTCAGTTCTCCCTCATCTGCAGTTCTCATCCTGTGGGGGTTTCTGGGAAACAACTCAAGAATGTATGTTAAGATGCCGCCTTTTGGCCTGTAATCCTAGCACTCTGGGAGGCCGAGGTGGGAGGATGGCTTGAGGTCCGGAGTTCAAGACCAACCTTAGCAACAGCGAGACCCCACCCCCATCTCTACTAAAAACAGAAAGAAAAAATTAGCCAGGCAACTAAAAATAGAAAAAATTAGCCGGGCAGAGTGGTGGCGCATGCCTGTAGTCCCAGCTACCCAGGAGGCTGAGGCAGGAGGATTGCTTGAGCCCAGGAGTTGGAGGTTGCCGTGAGCTAGGCTGATGCCACGGCACTCTAGCCTGGGCAACAGAGTGAGACTCTGTCTCAAAAAAACCAAAAGTGCCACCTTTGAACTTCCACAGGAACCAGCACACCTTGGGACTCAGCTTGCTTGGAGGCCGCTGTTACTCCCATTCACTTTTCAAGGTAGCCAAGCACCTGGAACTACCTGAAAGGACTCAAGATTTTCCTTAATTTCCTTGCTCGGGTACCCCCACCCCCAGCAGGCCCCTAAAAGGGGTCCCTGCTCCGTCTCCCAGCTGCCTTTTCCTGTGCAATGAATTTGTGACTGTCCCTGCCTGTGGCCTGTTCAAGTCACAAGACACCCTTTGCGTATTATTGTCTTCTTCCTTCCTTGTTCCCAGAGGACTTGAGGCGGGGGGAAGGCGAAGAGGACCACGGTGCTGTCTGACTCCGAAGGCACATACGCATCAGAGCCTCTGGGTAGACCGGGAAGGGGCCTATTCCCACGTCCAAGTCTTCATCCTTCTCAGAACATGACAAGGAAGTCACGGAGATGTCGCATTCCGGCGACACACATACTTGATCGTTTTCCTCTGGCGCCTGGTGCTGGTTTCTCTTTTCCTTTTGTGGAATGGAAACGTCTTTCTTTCTTAGCATTGTCAGATCAGTCTCTCGTGAAAGAGGGACAATCTGCTGGCATTCTGTTTTTAAAAGCAACTTTGGACGGAAGGAAGAGAAAATACCCCCCAGTGGCTCTGCAGTTTATGACTGGCACAGTAATTTCACGGTGTTGAGGGATGTTGGGGGGAAACTGCCCTCCTTGCATTTGTGTTCTCCGAAAATCTCATACAAATTCCACAACCACAGCGTAGCGACATTAAAATACAGACAGTACAGCCACAATGCAGAATGGTCGTGGGGCGAAGAATGCAGGTGCGTTCTGCCATTCACACTGGAGGCAAAGGAACAGAAAGAGCTGAAAACCTTTTAGGCTCTTTCTTCTGTTTTCCCCAAGCACTGTCTAATCAGTAATCAACCAGTTAGTCATTTCCTTTTGTTGCTATAACAATAACTCCCTGCATTTCAAATGCTTTGCAATAGAAAAGAAAGAATAATAGTGCAAAATGAAGGAATTACTTCTGAATGGTATTATTCCCAGCTTTATTAAATTTGCTCTCACCAATGTTTATGAAGTCGGAGAGCTGGTTCTCTCCCAAGCAGCAAATTCTACATTAACAAGCGCTGGGGGATGGAGAACTTTAAGGAGGAAATGAGGATCTGCATCCAAGGTCCTGGTCTTCCCATTTGTTTTCTCCCAGATTAACTCACCCCGCCAGCTGCTTGACCTAAGATGTGGCCTGCCTTTAACCTCATTAAAACCACGAAACCCACATTTCTCCCCCGATGCGTGCATATGAGAGCCAGCTTAAGCCATCTGAACGTAGCCTAGATCATCTTCAAACCCTCTCCCTTTACAGGCCAGGCCCCTGGGATCCGGCATGTCACCGGCCTTGCTTTGCTGCTGCGTAACCAAGCCTGGACCCCCAGCCAGGTGTCCTGACCCTCCTTCCTACCGTGTGCCCTGGTCCCCTGTTTGGAGAAAATACACCTGGTTGTCAGGACTGACTGCAAGCAGAGCAAAACCACGTGTCCTGGGATTTTGGGGGCCTAATAATTGAAACCCTTTTGATTGGCAGCTGAGCAGGCCACACTCCTGACACCCTGTTTGACATCGGGGTGGACACTGATCACATATACTGATCATGATACTGATCACGTATCTCCCGCCTTTCGAATATCCTTGTTACATGGGAATTCCCCACCCTACAAAAGGCACTGCCCCAAGGTGACCAGATAACCGGTTTGCCCAGCCTCCTTTGCCACCAGGGCCGGGACACTGACTCAGGATCCACCACTGTGATGCACACCCTGGGAGGGGAGGCTGTCCTGGAATTCATCACCCTGGACATGGGTGGCTGTGGTGATGTCAGCTTGGGTGGTGAGGGAGGCCATGGTGGCTACAAGGTAGAGTGCCTGGACACAACGGTAATGGTGCTGGTGGCAGCTGTGTTTGGTCCAGTGCAACTGGAGCATCTCTGTGCAGCGGGAGCCTCCCTGTGAGGTGAGAGCATCTCTGTGTGGGGGGAGCTTCCCTGTGCAGTGGCTGCAGTGGTGCCCATTTTCCCAGCAGGCCATGCCGTTGTGCGGGGTGGTTCTGGGCATTGTTCTGGAAGCTAAGCCCCAGCTTGGCTCTCGCCACCTCCTGACGACTCTGGGAGCTCCCAGCACTCTCTAACAAGCTCCTGTGCGTAACCAGCCAGCTTCTGCTGCAGGGGCTTGACAATGAGAGCCTCGCCCGCCCTCACCCTCGTATTTTACACGCCCCGGCCTCCTCCCCTGCAGGCTGACGTGAATCCCCGTAGCGGGAAGAGAAATGCCAGCATGAGGAAGTCTTCCTGCAGATGATGTTGATGATACTTTACATTTTTATAGCTTTTTACAGCCTGCTAGAGCTCTCTGCAAACACATCAGTCAATGAGGAGAAGGGTTCTTGGGGTAAAACCATTAGTTTATTATTAAGGCATTATCACCTTCAGGTCAAAAACCATTAAGTACACATCTACCCGATACGTGGTCATCTGGGCAGAGCTACTTCATCAGGATGCCCGGTGGCTGGCGGTTTACAATCTTACCCGCCCCTGCTCTCCATGTGGGTCCTTAATGCATAGACAAGCAAAGACACAGTCACAGAACTTCGTATCTGGGAAGATCCTTGTTACAGATGGGGACACTGAGGATGGGGTGACCTGCCCGATACCACACAGCAATGGTTCAGGATCAGACCTGGAAGCCCTGGCTCTGCCCATGAGGGGTGTGTGATATATACAAGTACACGCAATGCAGCGTCCCACACCAGCCCTCTCCCATCCAGGGGGAGTACTGGGGACAGAGGAGCACAGGGTCACCTGGAAAAGGACCCCTCTGCCATGAAGGGGCTGTCCTCTGCTGGGTCGGCACAAGCCCACCCCAGGGATCACAGTCCTGTGGGAACCCGACAGGTCCTGGTACAGAGGGGGTTGGGGGAGTGTGGCCAAGTCTCCCACGAGGGGAACCAGGGAGCCTTTTTGTGGTCAGGAAACCCTGAGAGATGAAGAGTTTGCCAGGCTGGAGCTGGGAGCCGCTGAGATGGGTGGGGAATGGGCCAGGGATGAGGGGCATGGCCAGACCCAGGGACCCCAGGGTGGAGGGGGAGGAGGTGTCTCAGGGGACAGGCCACCCCTGACATGGCTGGGTCCCTGGTCCTCTGGGTGTGACGGGGAGGCCGGGCTGCCCCAGCAGTGAGCCCCACGGCGCCCTGAACATTTCCCGTCCACACGCGAGGGCTTGCGGTGCCTACAGTGGGGGCTCCCAGGCCTGGGGTTTGGAATCCCTCCTGCCCCTGAGCCCGCGGGGGGATTAAATTCAGGGGTCTGTGAACTCCATGGAAAAATAATGACATCTTTATGTCCCTAACCACTGAACAAGTTACCAGAGCCCACTCGTGTGAGCAGAGCCCACGGTTTGCTGGCGATGGACTCGGACAGGCTGGAGCCGCAGGCAGAGGCGGGGAAAGCTCGACCCGCTGCGGACGCTCTCAGGACCCCAAAGTCCGTCCCCGCTGGGTCCGTGTGAGACCTGGTTATTATGGTGTTGATAAAGATGTGACTCTGCTACCACGCACATGCTTTTTTTTTTTTTTTTTTTTTTTTTTGAGACAGACTCTCACTCTGTTGCCCGGGCTAGAGTGAGTGCCGTGGCGTCAGCCTAGCTCACAGCAACCTCAAACTCCTGGGCTCAGCGATCCTCCTGCCTCAGCCTCCCGAGTAGCTGGGGCTACAGGCATGCGCCACCATGCCCCGCTAATTTTTTTCTATATATTTTTAGTTGGCCAGATAATTTCTTTCTATTTTTAGTAGAGACGGGGTCTCGCTCTTGCTCAGGCTGGTCTCGAACTCCTGAGCTCAAACGATCCGCCCGACTTGGCCTCCCAAGTGCTAGGATTACAGGTGTGAACCACTGCGCATGGCCTACGCACACGCTTTTTAAATGTCTTGCAAGCTGTGTAGCAATACGGTGGGTTTCCTCTGTCATCCTATGCATCCATTGTATGCTTTCCAAACACCGTTCTGAGGAGGTACCTGCGGCTCCCCGATGCTCCAGGGAGTCGGGGCGTGGGGCAGGGGAACCCCAAGATGTTGCATGGGGGGGTGAGCCGAGCGGGAGTTACCGACCATGGGTTTGCCAGCCGAGTGAATATTTTTAGTGAGAGTTTTTTTGTCCCCAACAGATCTTCCCCTGATGTGTGGGTGACTCCTGTCCCCCTCCCACCCACGAGCAAGCCAGGGCTCACGGGAGCGTCCTCTGCCGACGAAGGTGGGACGCTTCATGTTCTGCCCTGAGAGCTTTGGCCTGACGCACTGTTTGCTGACTTCGTTTAGCAGGACTTGTCACCTTAGCTTTTGGAGCATCTGCGGCAGCCAGTGCTCAGCATAGGTGACAGCATCCACACTTCCCCCACGGAGCCCCCACGCCTGGCTGAAATGCAGACTCAGGGTGAGCAGAGGGAGCCAGGGCCTGGGGCTGTGCATTTGAGAGGTGAGGGGCAGAGTGTTCAGGAGACCCCCCCCCCCCACACTCACAGAATTAAATACAAGACAAAAATAATAAAACGGTTTCCTGAGCCCCAGCCCTGGAGACCCAGAGGACACGAGCCCACTGGAGACTCCCGTGTGCTGCCGGTGACAGATCCACCATAATTAACAAATTAACACATCATTTCACCCTGTAACAGATGCTGG
This sequence comes from Varecia variegata, assembly GCA_028533085.1. Lineage (NCBI taxonomy): Eukaryota > Metazoa > Chordata > Mammalia > Primates > Lemuridae > Varecia > Varecia variegata. Next base: position 3,377,242 of record CM052440.1, read on the forward strand.
GGGGTTGGGCTCGGCCTGCAGCTGGGGTTCAGCGGCAGAGGGAGAGAGGAGCCTCCTGCTGGCCTCCTTGGAGTGGGGGGCAGGGACACAAATAAGGAAGTTTCCGCAGGGCTCCCAGGAGCTCTCGAAGCTAAAAGCTCCGGGCCCCTCTCGGGCCCAGGTTTCCTCCAGGGCCCAGGGAGAACCCGAGCAAGGATTCAGACGTTGTAAACGTGCGGTGTGCGACAGCGTGTCCACAGCTGGTTCAAACCACCGGCTCTCTCCACTCCGCTTCTGCAGAGAACCCACCTCCCGCACGGCGTGAGCCCCTGACCTCCAAATCCCGCTTCCACCACCGAATTTCAGTGACAAGTTCTGGGAAGAGTAAGCCAGGAAACTGGACGCCAGGCGCAGGTGGGGACAGAGGTGGGACTCAGGTGGGGGAGGGCAGGGCTACAGGAACGACATTGTGGGCGGCAACGAGCTTCGGACTTACCTGAGCAACATGGTGGCCGAAGTGAGCATGGTCAGTGACGTGGCCTTCAGGGTAAGGTTCGGTTCTTGCAGGGGACACCTGTGTCTCACCGGAGGCCAAAGCAGGTATGTCTGTAATAGCTGGCCTCCTGTCCTGACTTTCTGGGTTTTCACTGACAATTTACATATATTTGTGTGTATTTGTGTGTGTATGTCTGTGTGTGTGTGTGTATATATATATATGTTTTGTTTTTTTTTTTAAAGAGCCACAGAAGCTGTGCGATAACTTACCACTTTATAAGATGCTTGGACGTAGATCACCTCAGACGTTTTTGGGAACGAGGCAGGGTCTAACACAGACACGCGCAGCCCCCGTCGGCGGGCAGCTCCTTTATGGGGCTGGGGGTGCAGCCCGGCGGGAGCGGCCTCCTCAGCCTGCCCAGCCTGCAGGAACCCAGGCTCGGGGCCCACCCTCCTCCCTGGGCTTCAGCAGGTGCAGACATGGCTGGCTGGTGTAGAGGAGGGTGGATTAGTCAAAAAGCTCAGGGGCCACCAAGGAAAGGGACCACCTTGCCATGGCCTTGAGTGCCAGCCAGCAGGTGCCACCAGCATCCCCTGGGTCAGACCAGGCCCAGCAGGACCCAGGGGCCCGGATGCTCGACAGGGGTACTGAGACCTCCAGAATGGAGCCCCAATACAGGTGGGGGACAGAACAGGGGGTGCAGTGCCCCAGTGTGAGCAGAGCCCAGACAGCAAATCCCTGCCATGTCTTCTGCCCTTTGGTCCTTTTGCCTCGAGGTGACTCTGAGAGCCCTGCTGAGAATGGCCACCCACAGCCTCTCCCCGGGCGTAGTGGGGTCCCAGGCCCACCCCAGGTTCCGTGGGGAAGCTGGGAGCCAAGGAGGGCATTTGGGGATCTCAGCCCCATGAGCCACGCTGACGGTTCCCAGACCAGGTTCAGGCTTCCCGCCTGCCGCCCGAGTCCTAAGGCTGGGGTCGCTCTTGCCCCCCCAGGCACCCAGCCTTGCCATGCCCGGTGCTGCACCCGTTCCCGGAGCTCTGTGAGGCCAATATGTGCCCCTATCACAGATGACAGCTGAAGCTCAATGAGGCCAAACCAGACTTCCTCCTGGCCCTGCCCTCCCTCCTCTACACCCCTCCCGGGGCCAAAGCAGGGGCTCGGGTCTGTTTCTCCCACCGGATGGGAACCCCTCTATCTGGAGGGCTCTGCCAGCACAACTGTGGACCAGCCCCCAGGATTCGGCCCTGGGTGAAGCTCCACCCCCTGCCCTGACCACCGCTCACCTGACCGTCACACCTGCTCGCCTGCCCTGGCCACTGCTCACCACTGGCCAGCGCTTTCATTTGCTCGGAGCACCCGCCCCACCCCCACAGAGTAAATCCACCAGAGCAGAGCGCTTTGACGGGTGCTGGGGGGGTTGGGGGTCAGCAGGTGGACCAGGTGCAGAAAGGCCCCCCAGACGAAGAGACCCACACACCCTCTTCCCCGGGAGATCACACAGACCCCTGGCCCTTTAAAAGGGGGTCCAGAGAAGCCTCCCCCAGGCTCAGCTTCTGCCCCGAATGCTGGCTGCCATTGGTGCCAGGCTGGCCTTCAGTGGCTCTCAGGAACACGGGGGCGCTGCCCACCAGGGGGCAGGGAGCAGCCCCTGCCCGGCTGCTGCCAGAAGGGGACCTTCCGACCCTAGGGCCTCAGGGAAACCCCATCTGGGGACAGCATGGCTGCAGAGGTGGCCAGAGTAGTGTTAGACCATGCCTCCTAGCCCAGGTGGCCTCCAGCAGGTCACCCCCACCCCGTCTGGGCTCCTCTCCAGCACCAGGGGCTCAGGGGGTCGTGTGCCACCCCCCTGGCTTCTGCGGTTCTATCCTGGCTAACACCACGGGCACAGTCAGAGCCAGACCCCTGGCAGCAGGGCCTGTGACCAGCACCCAGCCCCCGACCCCTGGTGTCCCAGCTCTTCCTCCAGGCCCCTCCGTCAGGGGCAGGGAAAGCAAAGCAGAAAGCTAGCCGAGGCTGGACAACAGCACAGCCCCCAACCCGTGTAGGCCCACGGGCCCTGGGAACCTGTCCTCCCAGGAGTGGGGAGGCCCCGTGAGGCAGGGCCTGAGGGTGAGCACCCCGGAGGGACGTCCGTGGAGCCGGCACTGCACGCACGAGCCTGGGAGCCAGGACGACAGGTTTTATTCCACCCCACCCTGTCCCCACGGCCACCCCACGCAGACAGGACAGGCTGCCAGGCGGCTTCTGCGACAGCCACACGCCAAGGTCTTGCTGCGTTGGAGGGGCAGGTCTGCTGCAGGCCGGCCATTCTGGGGGCCCGGCGTGGGCAGAACACACCGACTCCCGTTCTCCGTGGGTGGCCGTGGACACAGCAGGGCTGGGGAGGGAGCGCGTGGCCGATGCCCCCACCCACGAAGCTGACCCGTGCGCCTGGACGACGCCAACTCCGTCGCCCCCAAAGCAGACCTGGGCCGAGCAGCGGAGGCAGATGTTTCCAACACAGACCCAGGAGTACAAAGTGACCGAGGCCAGCGACAAGGCCGACGGGGCTGGCCAGAGCAGGACAAAGTATAAAAGTCTCGCACGCACACAAGGACACGCACACGTGGGGGTCAGTAAAAACGTGAGGCCAGCCCCAAGGCCCTCACACGACACTCTGCCGGCTCCCGGGGCCCTCAAAGTCGGACACCCCCGAGCCGCGGCCCCGGCCAAAGTCAATGAAAATCCCCTCGGAATCCGAGTCCGCGGATTCCAGGATCTGGTCCACCAGGTTCTCGGGGCTGGAGGTGGGCGGAGAGCCGTGGGCCGGGCCCGGGCTCTGCTCGGGGGGCTGGCTGGGGGGGCACAGTCTGCTGGGGCAGGGCCCCGAGTGGGGCGCCGGGGAGGACGTGAAGGCCCCCGCAGGGCCCTGGCCGGGCGTGTCGGAGAAGCCCTGGGTCTCGGGGCAGGACGTCATCTCGGACACGGAGTGCCTGCGGATGCTCGTGCCGCCGGACGCGGCGCCCTCCGCCTCGTGCTCGGCCACGGGGTTCAGCAGCGGCGTGTTGTAGCTCTTGGAGCGCACCACGGGGTTCTTGGCCAGCACGTCCCCCGAGCGGGAGCGGCGCAGGAAGCGCTTCTCTGGAGAGAGAGACACGGTCACAGGGGCCACACGCCAGAGGCCGGGCAGCACGGCCACTCGCCCGCCTGCTCCTTTGTGCCAGCACACCCTGGCGCTTGCCGGGAAGGCCGGGCTGACCCAGATCCTGGTCCAGAGTCAGACACGGGCTCCCGGCTCTGACGCTAGGTCCTAGCGACCCCTGGACGGGCAGGGCCTCACGTCAACTGCCCAGGCTGGAATCTGCACCCTGCCAGTGACCTGTGTTCGACCCTGGGTAAGTTATGTAGTCTCTCTGTGCCTCAGTTTCCCCACCTGTGGAAGCTTATGGGTCTTGGTGCTTGCTAGGTGCTGGCACTTTCCTAGGCAGACACAGCCCCTGCCCTCAGAGCTGGTCTCCTGGTTGTCCGTGCGTTACGTGGGCAAGCCACAGGGTCGGTCGTGGCCACGCTGGGGGCAGGTGGTGAAAACCTCCCACGTAAGGCCAGGCTGGGAGTCTATTCAGAGGAGCAGGTGTCAGTGGGCCTCAATGTGTGGAGAGTAATAGACTGCAGGGAATGAGGGCAGACGCGGGGACCCAGGTAGGAGGCCCCATGGGTCATCTGGGTGGGAGGCAGTGGCCCTGGGGGCGGAGCCCAGGTGGTGGCAGGTTTCAGGCTCCCACTCAGGGCCCTGCAGTCCCAACAGTGACCACCAGGTGGCAGGGCTGAGCACAGCAAGCGCCTCCAGGGTCTTTCCGGGCCTGGGAGGCGAGAGGGTCCGTCCTGCCCAGGCTGGGGGCTCAAAGGCCCCCTCAATGCAGGGGCACTGCCTGAGCTGAGACGCATCGGCGGGCGGGTTTTATGCCAGCAGGTGGGCACAGAGGTGCCACTCTGCATGGAGGGCACGTTCCCAAGTGGCCTTTATGCCACCTGTCCCCTTGGCCTGGGATGTTCCCGTCCCTCAGCTCAATGTCACCTTGGGGACTTGCTGGTCTGCTTGCCCTGTAGGACCGCAGCCAGTGAGGGCGGGGCTGGGCACACAGTAGGTGCTCAAGTGACGTTGCGGTATGAACCAAGGGGCTCTATCAAGGGAGCAACGGGGCTGGGTCCTGCTGGACGTGCCAGGCGGCCCCGGACGCCCCCCGCACAGGGCCTGCCCCGCCCACCCGGGACCTCGGCCCTCCTCTGCCCCCACGGTTCCCTGGTAGAGCAGGAGTCCTCAGGCTCTGGGCATCTGCTTGTGGAAAACACCTTGTCTGGCCGACTTCTGGTCACCAAGCACAGATGTGACCTCCGGGGGAACAGAGGCCTCGTGGGGCTGCCTGCCCAGCCCCCACCCTCCTGTCCAGGCCAGCGCGGCAGGGCTGGTGGACACTCAGGACAGGAGTGCCGCACACCTGAGAAGCCCATCCCGAGTAGGAGGCTGGCTCTGCTGTGGCTCGGCCGTGGGCCTCCCTTGCCCCCCCGTTCACCGGCCACCCCTGCCCCCGCCCAGGCGGACCCCTACCGAGGATGCAGGAGTGGGTGAAGGGCCCCTCGCTGGAGTAGAGGCCGTAGGTGCCCAGGTACGGCGACACCACTTTCTGGATCAGCGTCTCCAGGCGCAGGTAGTCCTCCGTCACGCCCCTGGACTCGTGTACCCCCTGCAAGAGCACGAGGGAGGGTCACATGCCCGAGCCTGCCAGCCCCAGGCCCCCGGCCGCGCTGCTCCCTCCTCCTCACTCCCAGGGGGTCTCTGCCTCCACGGCAGGGCCCACAGCATCCCCCTCTCCCAGCCCCTCTCAGAGCGTGTGGCCCGAGTCATTGCTGCTCCACACCCTCGGTGGCTGCTGCCGCGTACAGCAGCCGTCATGGGCCTGGGAGACCTCCACGGCCCAGGGACAGGGGCCCTGGGGCCAAATGCCGCTGCTCACCCCACCCTCCCTGCCCCCGGGGAGTCTCCCGCACTGGAGCCCTACAGGCTCTGGGCAGTCCCTCGGGAGACACCTGCTGACCCCATCCAGGGAGGGCCACACCTGCTCACCCCGGGCCCCTGCACTCACCTGCCCGCCCCCCCACCCCGGCCCAGGCCCAGGTCTGTGTCCAAGTGGGGCAGTTAAGGCCCGTCCGTCCAACAGACACCCCCGCGCCCCACACTCTCCCCTGCGCCCCTCGCCCAGGCCCAGGCCGTGTCCCTGCCCCTCAGCCGGAGCTTTGAAGGGCTCCCCCCATCTCCAGTTTCGTTCGAGCCAAAGCCTGGGAGACGAGGCTCCCAGAAACTGGCCTGAGTTTCGGTGAGGACGGGGTGGGCCTCCACGGGCGCCCTCGGTAAGGTCACCCGGACTAGCACGGAGGATGCCAGGCTTTCCTGGAACCGTCTCTGCCCACAGCAGCAGGGACATGGACCAGGATGACGGTGGCCCCAGCTATGGCTCACAGAGCAGCACTGGGCCTTTCAAGAACCTTCTGCCATTTTGTTCCTATAACCTGCGTGACGTCGCCCCTCCTCCACATCCCACAGGTGAGGGAACAGAGGCCTGCACTCAGACACGGGCCGTTCCGTGTGATCGCAACCCCGTGAGAAGGAGCTGTGGTCCTGGGGGTGAAGCATGGGGCACACAGGAGGCCCCTAACACACGGGACCGGCGGCTGGGACCCCGGACCCACCCAGGACATGAAGGCAGTGGGGCCAAGTTCACCAAGGTCAGGGAGCAGGATCCTGGGGGAGACCAGGTCATTCAAGGTGGGCTGGGCGGTGGCAGGGCTATGGCAGGGGATCGTGGTTGGTGGTCGGGACGAGGTGCACCCATGAGGGGCAGGAGGGCAGTCTGGGGACAGCGGGGCCACCCCCAGGGAGCCACATGGGCCACAGCAACCACCAGGGGCAGCACCGCCCAGCCCTGGCCGCCCGGCCCAGGTGTTCCCTGCATCAGCGGTGCCGGATGCCAGGAGCCACAATCCTCATGCCTGTCCTGCCAGGTAGGAGGTCCTCCTCCGTGTCACAGACTAGGACACCGATGTGGAGAGAGGCAAGGTCCCTCAAGAGCCAGAGCTGCAACCCGGCCAGTTCCAACCTAAAATCCCCCGGCAGGCGGGGTGTGCTGCTCGGTTGCCAGGGTGACCACCAGCCTCCACCCAGCACAGCCCCCGCGACCTGCAAACCTCCACCCCGTGGCGCCTTCCCTGCTGTGGAGTCCCCGCCCCTTACGTGCACAGGGGGATTCAGAGCTGGGAGGTGCCGTGCCCACCGCAGGGCACACAGGCAGCCGTGTGCAGGGACACGCAGCTCGGGCGGGGCTGTGGTGCCCACCGCTCCCCTCCCTGGGACAGGACCCTCGCCCCGACTGTTGGGAGTGTGGCTGCTAACAGTGACCCTGGAGCCCCTCCCCAGAGCTGTCCTGGAGGACAGAAGCCATCAGGAGAGAACGTCTGGGCCACCGTGTGTGTGGGGCCCACAGCCCCAGGCCCACTGGAACCGTGTACAAGGAAGGGCCCGGCCTCCTGCCGACAGGGACGGCTCTGGGCCTGTCCACGCTCCCAGGCACCTGGTGCTCTCTCCTGAACCCGCCCTCCTGCCTCTCTCCCCACAGGTTTCTCCCAGAGGGTCCCCATCCGCAAGTCACGTGCCCACAAAGGCTCGTCTCAGGCTCTGCCTCTGACCTCGGGCACAGCACGGCCCCCGCACCCGACCCTGTGCCCCGCGACGGCCCCGCCGCCCCCACCTGCAGCACCAGCAGCATCTGCACGATGGCAGGGGGCACGCGGGCATGGGCCCGGGCCAGCGCGTCCTCCAGCTTCACGCTGAGGGTGATGGCGTTCCGGAAGTGCAGCAGGGCCAGCTGGCGCACGGACGGCTCCTTGCCCTGCGGACACAGAACCCCGCCCTGCCGTGTCACCTGCTACCTGGTCCCCTTCCCCCAGATACAGGGGAGTAAACCTGCTGACCCCCAGACCCCCTCCAGCCCTCTGGTGACCCTGCCCCAAGGAAACAGGGCCCCCTTCAGTTTCCTCTGGCAGGGGCAGGGTTACTGCCACACACACAGCCCCTGGGCCTTACTGCTAAGAGCCTTATAGGGAGAGGGCCGTCTTTATTTGCATCTTATATGTTTAGGAAACAGCTGCTGAGAGGTCCAGGGATGGCCAGGCTCAGACAGCCCCGAGGACAGCCCAGGACAGAGCAGGTACACACGTCCCAGGCCCGGCAGCCTCCTTCCCTGGAGCAAGGCCAGGGTGGGGGTCCCACCGCCCTGGGTCCCACGTGGCACAGGCACCTGGGGCTCACCCTCCACCCCTCCCCAGGCTCAGCCGCTCACCTGCACTGGGTAGAAGATGGCCTGTAGTGTGGGCAGCACATCACTGAAGAAGAAGTCCCAGGTCTCTGCCAGGGAGTCCAGCAGCTTCTGTCCTGTGGGCACGGGGGACTGTCACCACCTGGCCCAAAAAGGCTCGGGCTCCGGCAGATGCTTCCCCTCACCCGGGATGGGCCAGAGGAGGTGGGAGGGGAGGGCCTGGCTCTGAGCTCCAGAGGCACCGGCCTGAGGCCGACATCCAGCCCTGTCACGGGGCAGCTCTGTGGCCCAGGCCTTCCGCTTAACCTCAGCTTCCCCAGTTGTAAAACGGGACAGTACCTGGGCCAATCTCCCAGAGCTGATGGCACAAGGTACACGGTACAGGGTCTGGTGCCAGCAGATGCCAGGTGCTAGTTCCTGTGCCTGTCGCCCACGAGACCCGCACACGTGTGCCCCGCACAGCAGCCCCAGCTCACCCTGTTCTCGTCGCACCCTCCTGACAACCCCACCAAACAGTGGAGCAGCCATCCGCCCACCCGACAAACAGAGTACCCACTCTGCACCAGGCCTCACGTTGGACGATGGGGACCCAGCTGAGCCCAAACATCTCAAGGGCCATCATACAACAGGGAGCAGACACCGAATGGCAGTTACAAGGACAGTGGTGAGGGGCAGCCTCCGCTGAGCAGGAGACTGAGCTTCTCTGAGAAAAGGGTCTACCACGGTCAGTGACCCCCAGGGCCTGGGGCCAGGCCAGCCCAGGCTGCCCGTGGTATGGCCTGGGGAGCCACGAAGACCACGTCCAACAGCAGGACCATGTCCAAAGGTGGGGGGGGGGAGATGGTCAGGCAGGGAGGGCTTCCTGGAGGAGGTGCTATCCACGCTGGATATGGGGGCTGGGTTTGCCAGATTGACGGCACATGGGGACACATCTTGGTATGTGAACCTCTGAAGCAGACAGACAAACTCTGCAGGCATTTCTGCTGACCCTGGGAGATGGGGACAGCCTAAGTGCCCTGAGCTGGCTCCGGGCTCTACCAGGAGATGCAACACGCTGAACCCTCGGCCTTTCTGCCTGGATGGAGCAGAGAAGCTGGGATGTGGGCTGCAGGGCCCACGGCTGAGCGGGCCCCGGCACGTGTCCCCAAGGCCTCTGCTGCCTGCAGGGACTCCTGCCTGGGAGCCAGGCTAGCAAACGGCTGTAAAAAATGGGGCGGTTGTGGGTGTCTCCCAGTGAGGAGGGAAGAGTCGCCACAGGCCGGCCACCCCCGGCTGTGGGTCAGGCCAGAACTGCCTCGAGGTTTCCATGGGAATGCTGAGGCCGGACGAGGGCCTTCTCCTCCTTTCCTCACATTCCGTGGGCCCCGTGCCCCCTCCCCAAAAGCCCCCAGGTCTGCGTGGGTTCCAGCGCACGGGCAGCCGGGCCTGGCCAGGGGCAGCCCCGGGAGGGCCGCAGCACAGCCGGCCCGTGTGTGGCCCAGCGGCCCTCCCAGGTGGCCCACACCTGGCTCTGAGGGCGAAGGAGGCTGGCAGGAATGTCTGGGCTGGGCGGGTGCTCACTGTCCCGTGGAACGGTGCCTGCACACAAAGTCCCTTCAGTTCCCTGCCGGCGCAGCGAGAAGAAAGACGGCTCAGTCCCTGCCGGCCGTGGGGTGGCCTGGGCGCCCGCCAGGCCAGCGTTCTGCTGAGCACAGGCCATTCTCCGGCCCACGGGGCGGAAACGCTGTGGAGAGCAGATGCCGTGAGAGTCCGGACCGCCGGAGCCGCACGCTGACCGCCAGGGACCGTGCTCTGGGCAGGGCGGGGGGGCTGTCAGGGTCACCGAGTCAGAGGCCCGGGGTTAGGCCCTGCTTCCCACCACGCTGAGGGGCCCAGGGAAGTCCCCTGAGCCCAGCCCCCGTGGCAGCCCCTCTGCAAAGTGGGTGCGATGAGCACCCCCACGTGGGTAGGGTGAAAGCCGCAATGCAACTGCCCGGGGTTTGCTGCCGGGGCCGGGGCTGGGTGTGCGTGTGCGCCGTGCCTTGGCTCACGCCCCGCAGCGGCAGGTGCTGAGCCCTGCAGGCAGCCCGCCCACGTGGTGGTCCCGGCCGTGCTGGCCCTCATTGGGGGTCAGAGGACGTCCCTCTCGCCTCCCCCGCTCAGAGTGCTGAGGGCAGAGATGGGAAGGAACCAGGCTGACCTGGCTCGAGTCTCACAGCCCACAAAGACCAAGGGACGGTAAGGACCACAGGGCAGTGACAGAGGCCACGGCAGAGGGTGAGGGGGGCCGAGGGTGTCTGGCCGTGGCACACGGAGGCAAGTGTGCGAAGGCCGCAGGAGGTGAGGTTTGGTCGCACGACCTACACCAGGTTCAGATTCCCTGGTGGGCAAGAGACGCACGTCCCAGGGCCCGGGGCCGGCAGGACCACAGGCTCCTCCTCAGAGCTCCTGAGTTTCCGGTTGCCAAGGGGTGACCCTGGCTGCAGCCGGAGCCAATTCCCGTAAGCCGCCACTCGGAGACCATCAAACCACAGCCTTGGCGTGGTCCAGCCTTCACCCTCTTCCTGGGGGCCCCTCCACCCCCAGGCTGGTTCTCCAAGCTTCCCACTCCCAGGAACCGCTCTGCTCAGGGGCTGAAGTCCAAGGCCTCGCTGGAGGCTGGAGAGAAGGGGCAGGTGGCAAGGTCCTGGGGCTGCCCACGTGGGGCCCCCACCCTGCCTCCATCCATCCCCTCATGGCCGTGAGCAGTCTCCAGCAGATCCACTTGGACACAAAACTGGGTGGGGAGCATGGAACGGAGGTTTCTAAGGCCACCCTTCAAGGTATGGAGTCAGCTGCATGGGGGCAAAAGGGGACCAGCCGTCCACATTTTGAGGCCCTGCTCAAGGGCCACCACCTCCATGCAGCCCTCCCTGATTGCCAAAGTGGAATTAACCCTTCCCTTCCCCCTGACGTTCATCACACGGCATTGTCACCATTTGGTCCATCTCTGGGTTCCCAGAGGCCACCTGGACCTGACATGTAGTGAGCCCTCCTGTGGATGGAGCCTGTCCCACCCCACAGTGCTAAGGTGGGGCACTGAGGCCAGAGAGGAAAGGCTGTATCTATCGCTACGTGGGAACCAGAGGCCAGCACTCTGACTCCCAGCCTGGAGCTGCAGGCCTGTCCCTGAGGCCAGGAAGATCGGGCAGGGCTGGCGAGGCAGAGGGTGAGGCTGAGCCCCTGGGCAGGGCTTGCCAGGGCCGCCCTCTGCCCCTTCCGCTAGGCAGGCACATCCTGCTGCTCAGGCAGAGCTCCACTGCGCCACACAAAGCCCCCTTCTCCAGCTGTCCCCGCTCCCCTGGGCCGGAGCTGGTGGGAGGCACAGGCACTGCCGGAATGTGCCAAGTCAGGAGGGGCACAAGGGCACCCTCCTCAATGCCAAGTGCCCATGGCCCCAGCTTACATGCTGCCTCCTCCAGGAAGCCAGCCCAGGCCCCCGGCTGTCTGTGCCTCCCCACCCACTCGGGCTGACGGTTCTCACAGCCTTTCTCTGTTCTTGCCATGGCTGGCCCCACCCACTGCGTGCAGTGCAGGTGAGGAAGGAACACGCCAGGCCGCCAGGCCTCAGTGTCCCCTCTGTGAAATGGGGGGCATCCCTTCTTCCCAGGGTCAGAGCAAGGCCTCACAGGGACCTGGAGCAGCAGAGGGAAGAGCGTGGGCTCGAGTGTCAGTTACCCACTTTGCACCCTGGCTCTGCCATGGAGCAGCCACGTGGCCTAGGCCAGATACTGGATGCTTTCCTCCCTGTATGTTCAGTGGGCACGATCGTGGCTCCTGCACAGGGTTGCTGGGGACCAAATGAGACAGCAGACAGGGGCTGGCACAGTGCCTGGTGCACAGTAGGTGCTCAACAAACGGTTATGGACGCTGAACCCAATACAGGGCCTGGCACACAGCACGCCCCGAGCAAGGGAGGTCGTTCGAGCTGAGCCCTTCCCTCATCTGACCTTTCCCCACACCAGTTCACGCCTACGAGGATGCCCGCATTTCGGTTGTTGCCCCAAACCCCTCAGACCCTGGGAGCCCGAGAGTGCCAGGACCCAGCAGGTGGCCAAGGCCTCCGCCCACCTGCTGAGGCCTATGCCGGGCAGCAAGGCCAGCTGGAACCTCAGCGGCCTCTAGAAGGGCAAAGGGTTCAAACTCTGCCTCTCTCCTGATGTGCAGTGTGGCCGCGGACAGATCGCCTGTCATTACCGTGTTGTCCTCATTTGGGAACAATGTGATCTGAAGGCCTCATAGGGTGGGTGTGATCCTTGAAAGAGAAAACTCACCTAAACTCCTCCGCCACGCTCAGGTCAGCAGCCCCTCGCAGCCGCGGACGCCTGCCCTTCCTCTGTGAGCACGATGGCAATCTCTGCCCTCCGAGCCTCAAACCCACCCTGGGGTTCTCCTAGGCCTCTGGGATGGGACCACGCAGGGACAGAAGGCCCCATGGGCGTGGGCAGCGAGGTGAGGCAGGGACCTTCCTGGCTCTGGCAGGTTTGGGGGGCAGATTCTCTCCCGAGGCCCTTGTGGGTGCGGAACTTGGCCCAGCACCCCCAGGCTGTGTTTGGCCCCGGCCAGAGCCGCACCTCCCACCCAGAGTGCTGGGGGACAGAGAGGCCCGGCCGTGCCACCACTCCCAGCAGACACACCGGCACGCAGCCTGGCCCCGGCCACGGGCTGCCACACTCACCCTCGTAGAAGCGGATCTTGTCCCGGAGGATCACCATGCCTTTGGTCAGCAGCTGGTTCTGCAGGGACACACAGAGGTGCCATCACTGTCTTGTGGGTGCCCTAGGGTGTCCTGGCCGGCAGGGCCCCCAAGAGTTCACCAGGCAGCTGAGGCCCAAAAGGGGGAGGTGACATACTGAGGTCCCACAGCCCGATGCCACTGACCTGGAGCGTCAGCTCACCCTGGGAGGCCACGACTGACCTGACCTGGGGCTGTCACGAGAGAGGAGGTGGCCACAGGGACATCCTGGAGCCCCCTGCGCTGGGGGCCTTGCACACCCCACGGTGAAGAAAGGACTTTGAGGCAAGAGGGGGCCTCATTACCAAAGGCCCAGCCTGTGGGCCACCACCACACCCCGTGGACCCTGGACGTGCTGCCCGGGCATCTCGGCTGAGCACGGACCGTGTGGTCTCAGCACTGCTCACAACAGCTGAGAGGTGGCAGCAACCCAAGTGTCCATCAACGCAGGAGCAGATACATAAAACGCGGCCTGTCCACACAATGGGACATCATTCAGCCACGAAGGAATGAAGTACTGACTCATGCCCCAGCCGGGACGAACCTTGCCAACATCATGCCGGGTGAGAGGAGCCAGACACGAGAGGCCACACACTGTACAACTCCGCGGGTGTGACATGCCCAGGACAGGCAGACGCAGAGACAGGACGTGGCACAGCGGGTGCCTCGTGCTGGGGAGGGTGGGGAGGGGAGCATCCTTTGGGCACTATGAAAAGTTCCGGAATTGGATAGTGGTGATGGTTGCACAACTTTGTGAATACTCTAAAAACCATTAAATTGTACCCTTTAATGGGGGAATAGTATGGCATGTGCATTATACCTCAATAAAGCTGTTAATAAATTTTTAAACCCCAAAACCGTGCACTGTGAGGAACCATGGGCCTACCCTTAGCCCACCCACCCGGCAAGGTGGGCGCCTCACTCTGAGCCTGCAGAGGGGCCGAGTTCTGCACAGGCCCCTGCGTTGCTCATGGCCCCCCAGCCCCCTGCTGTGTGACCTCAGGCAGGTCACTCCACCGCTCTGAGCCCCAGGTTCCGTGTGTCCACTGACCACGCAGGCCTGTTGGCCAGGGGGGTACAACAAATGCTAAGTGCTGCAGTGCCTGGGACAGAGGCCTTGGGAGATGCTGATGCCACAATGACACTGTCACCACGAGGCTCAGGCCCAGGGCACCCAAACAGGACGTCTGGGGTCCCACACCGACATTCTGGGAGGAGGGGAATGGCTAACAAAACTTTGAGTCCATCATGTGCACAGCACAGCGCTAAGACTTCACCTGCACCTTATCTTCAACCTTTGCAACAATCCACACTGGCTATGTGGGGAAACTGAGTCACAGACTGGCGAGCCCTCGGAAGCCCAGGCAGACAGCGGTGGAGCTAGTGCCCCATCCCCACAGACAGCAGGTGGCTCCCCCTCCTTCCGAGCCCCCGCAGGAAGCACGGCCAGCGTGGCCGGCAGGCACAGCCCACCCACCTGCAGGTACTCCGTGAAGAAGGACCCCAGCTCCGTCTTCAGCAGCTGCCTGTGGGCAGAGGGGAAACGAGAGTGAGTCAGAGACCACATGGCAGCACGGGGGACCCGGACCCGGGGACTGCGGTGGGGCCGCCTGGGTAGCAGGAGACCCACCTGCTCAGCCCGAAACCATGCGGGGTGGGAAAGTCCCACCCATGCAGCGCGGCAGGGCCCGGTCAGCCCCACAGCTGGGCCTTCATGGTCCACAGTCGCGGCCCATCAAGCTTGTCTCTGCACCCAGTTCACAGAAGAGGAAGCTGGCAGGTCCCCACAGGGAAAATGAAGGCGGCCGCGTCTCATACTTTCTCCAGGCGGCAGCTGGCAGGGCAGGGCCTGCAACGGCCAGCCCACTCCCGTCCACCCCCCCACATCCCAGCTGGGGACCTCCTCGCCCCCCGCGGAGCTTCTCCCGGAGTGTTTCCTCCTTTATTCCAGAGAAGCCCATTCAGTCTTCACCGACCCAGCGGCAGGCGTTGATCAGGGCTCCCACAGCGGAGGCAGGACAGGCTCACGGAGGTCAAGTGACTAGTCCGAGGCCACACAGGACATGCCAGAGATCGGATCTGAACCTCGTCCTTGTATTCAATGCTGACAATTCCTCCCACTGCACACCAGGGGCTGGCAGAGCAGGGAGCGTCACGTTCCACGCCAACCACAGACCAAAACCACACAGGCATGGTCAATGCCGAGCGTCTCACGGCCCAAGGCAGACCAGTGGGGGTCACATGGGACGCTGGAGAGGGGCTGTCCCCCCACGGATGCTCTGGCAACACCCTGCAGGACAACACGGGAAGGGGCAGCCCCGGCCACTGAGTGCGGGGGAAAGGCCTGTACGACCGAGCACAGCCAAGGCACCCAGGGCCTCAGATTCTAGGAAGGTGGGTCACATGGGGTGTCCTTCAGGGACAATGCCATCCAAAGCCACCAAGATAAAAAGAGGCTTGGGTCCTTGACCTGGCAGCCCTCTGCAACCCATAGGGACCTACGCTCTAGGATTTTTCCTTGTGTGTAAAGACCATTATGCAAAGTGCGTACATTTCTGTGCCTCAGAAGAAAGCGACCAGAGGAAGGGACCAGGGGACAGCGAGAGGACTGGACCACGCCCGAATTAAAACCTCTGGCGCTTCAGGGACACAATCGAGACAGCGAAAAGCCAACTCACCAAACAGGAGGAAAGATTCACAAATCAGTATCTGATAAGGGTCTAGATCCAGAAAACATAACGCTTATAACTCAACCTAAAAACACAAATGGCCGAATCAAAAAATGGGCAAAGGATGTGACCAGACGTTTCTTCAAGGCAGATATACAAATGGCCAACGACACATAAAAAGATGCTCAGCGTCCTCAGTCACCAGGGAAACGCGAATCGGAACCGCAAGGAGACACCGCTGCGTGCCCACTGGCGGTGGGCAGGCCCTCACAGGGCTAAACACGGGGACCAGGTGACCCAGCAACTCCGCTCCCAGGCACACCTGCGAGAAATGAAAACACGCCACACAAAAGCTTGCACACAGATGTCCGCGGCAGCATGACTCGTAAGAGCCAAAAGGTGGAAACGACCCACACGTCCATCGACGCACACCGTGCGCTCTCCACGCGTGTGGTGGATTGTCACTTGGCCGCAAAGTGAACAAGGTACCGCGGCACGCTCCAACACGCACCAACCTTGAAAGAAGCCGGGCTCAGAAGGCCACGCGCGGTGATCCCACGTGTACGAAATGCCCGGATTAGGCAAACCCACGGACAGCTGCCTGGCACCTGATTTGCTAGTGGGTACGGACTTTCCTCTCGGGGTGATAACGTTCCGGAAGTAAATAGTGGTGACGGTTGTACAACATTGTGAATATGCTAAAAGCCACTGGACTGTACACTTTAAAAGGGTGAACTTTATGGTATATGAATTACATCTCAATAAAAAGTTTACACACACACACACATAAAACGACCAGACACCTGCGTCCTCACTATTCCAGCCCTGGCTCTGCCCACCTTCCTGTGCCTGGGCACGTCCAGGGGACCCCCTGGCCCCCCAATCTCACTAACCAGGCGTAAGAACCGAGGGGGGCATTCGGAGGCTGGTGCAGCGGATGGCTCCAGTCACGGACTCTCATGGGATCAACGCTAGTGACCAATTCTGGACCAAATCTGCATCATAAAATGCACCTCATTTAACGTGGCCACAAGAGCCCAGTGGGCAGGGGGCTCTGAACGACCCACAGCCCCGGAGTCAGGGGCCTGAGCGCCAGCTCCACCCGCCAGTCCTGCGACGGCAAACGACCCACCCAGCCGCTCTGGGCCTCCGTCTTTTCCTCTGTGCAGCGGAGCTGACACGGCGTCTGCCCCTCAGGGCTGCCGTGAGGAGTGGGTGAGTTTAAGGTACAGAACATTCCGTGCCCAAGGCTGGCACAGAGAAAGACTTCATGGAAAAGGCCTTGCTATTATTACTTAAAGATTTCTAGAATTTAATTTTGAACTGGCTAAAAAGAAGTTGCCCCAAATAACCCAGCTGCCCAGGAGCGCCAAGCCTCACACGACACCCACTTCTACACCTTCTCGGGGGTAAGCGTCCCGGGCTGGTGAGGGGGGCCTGGGAGCTGGTGGCTTCTCTGTGCCCTGCCTAGCACACACTTCAGGGGGGCTGCCGTGTGGTGCCAGCTTCGGGGGTGAGGCCGGGCGGGGCCCGGGGAGAAGAGGATGCAGCAAGAATCGGACAGACACCCGCTCACGCTGCTCAGGCCGGACGGCCGGGGGACGTGAGCCAACGCCGGGGCTGTGCCTGCTGCCGCGCTCCTGAATTGAAACTCTTTCCTTCGCTTGTTGTTCAGACACTCTCCAGATTCGTTTTTCTTTTTTTGAGACAGGGTCTTGCTCTTTTGCCCGGGCTGAGGCTACAGTGCAGTGTCGCGATCACAGCTCACTTCAACTGAACTCCTGGGCTCGAGCCTTCCTCCTGCCTCAACCCCCTGCGTAGCTGGGACTACAGGCACATGCCACCTCGCTCGGTTTGAATTTTTCTGTAGAGACGAGGTCTCATTTTGTTGCCCAGGCTGCAAGTAGATTCTTTTTTTTTTTTGAGACAGAGTCTCGCTCTGTTGCCCAGGCTAGAGTGCCGTCGTGTCAGCCTAGCTCACAGCAACCTCAAACTCCAGGACTCAAGCAATCCTTCTGCCTCAGCCTGCCAAGTGGCTGGGACTACAGGCATGCGCCACCATGCCCGGCTAATTTTTTTTGTATTTATTTTAGTTGTCCAGCTAATTTCTTTCTATTTTTTTTTAGTAGAGACGGGGTCTCGCTCTTGCTCAGGCTGGTTTTGAACTCCTGAGCTCAAACGATAGACCCACCTTGGCCTCCCAGAGTGCCAGGATTACAGGCGTGAGCCACCGCGCCCGGCCCTGCGAGCAGATTCTTTAGGCTTGTCACAAACTCCCGTTTCCCTAAGCAGAGGAGTATCAGGAAAATGGGGCTCCTGGGGCCCCACCCTGGCCAGGCCAGATGATCCGGAGCAAAGCAGGACGCCCTGAACAAGTGACACATACTGGCCTCAGTTTACCCACATGTAAGGGTCCTCTCAGCTCCGCCATGCAGGGGTTGGGGCAGGGCACCTACAAATAAAAATCTGACCCACTTACTCTCATTCCCACCTCGAACGGTGAGGGGGGTTTCACTGCCTGTTTCCCCGTGTTCTTCTGACACAGGGACAGGGCTCGGAGGGTCAGGGTGGAGGGTGGTGGCACAGAACTGGGAAACACCCCCCTGTAGCAGCTGTGTGACCCTGGGCAAGTCTCTTGACCTCTCTGAGCTTCTGCCCCTGCATTGCACACATGCCCGCAGACTCCCTCGAGGCTGCTCGGCTCTAGCAGCAGCTGCGGGCGCCTGTCCGCCCTCACTGCCTCACAATCCTCATTTCCCGGCTCTTCACAGGAAACGAGCGTGCTCGCCGGGCTGTAATTGCCTTTCCGGAATGACACTCAGTCATCAGGCAGGTGGGTCCTTCCTCTTTAACAGAATAAATATCCTTCGCAATGCTGGACACGGCAGGGCCCTGTGGGCGTTATCTCGAGGCGTGTCCAGGTCCCACCCTGCTTCCCTGAAGACCGTCCTCAGCAGGGGTGGCGGCTCGGGGCGTCAGCCGAGGTCAAGCCCCACACGGCAGCTCGGGAAACCCAGCCCGGGCCCCGCGGCCACTGCTAACGGGGCCTCTGAGAGGGAGCCCCAAGCGTGGCTGGTGGATCGGGGGCCTGGCTGGGGCCTCCCACCCTGGGCCCAGCCCTCCCTGCCGCTCACCGACCCTGGCCCAAGGCGGGGCACTCACCGGACGCCTTCGTTGAGGCTGAAGAGCTCCTGGTCGGGCAGCCCCTTGCGCTGGAAGACGGCAATCACCCCGTTGTGGATGCTGCGGGGAGGAAGAGGATCGTCAGGTCCGGAGTCCTGAGACCCCCTTCCCCTCGTCCACCAGGCCTCCCCTTCTCCTTCCCTCTCCTGCCTGCCCCTCCCGCTCTGCCTGGAACAGGGTGCGCCGGAGCCTGCGCTAAGAAGAGCAGGAATCGCTGTCCCTGCAGGACCCTGTCCACACCCATCTAACCCTGTGACCCTGCACCCCCAGCCGGCCTACCCGGAGCCCGGGCCTGTGTCACCAGGTGCCTCCAGGTGATCTCTCCAGGACATCCCCTGCCCCTGCACACACTCTGCAGCCAAACCCCGGCAAGCTCAGCTTCCTTCCTGTGCTGGTAAGCCCTCCACACCCAGGCCAGCACGGGGACCCTATGCTCACCCCTCCGGCCCCCCAGCACATCTGCGCCCTGCTGACTTTTGCCTGCCCCACGTCTGATGCCTCCAGGCCCTTCTCTTCCTCCGCGGCCACCCTAATTCGGGCTCCACAGCGTTCCTGGCCAGCAGCGGCATCCTATCCACCTTGAGCGTCCACATGCCAGGCCCGGGGAGGGTAAAAAGTGTGCGTGTGATCACGCCCCCCGCCCTCCTCACAAAAACCCGCCGCGGCAGGAGTGGGCAGGCATCTTCTGCAAAGGGCCCGAAGCAGATCTTTTAGGCTTTCTGGGTCCTCTAGTCTCCGTCACGGCTGCTCAGCTCGGCTGCCGTGGTGCGAAGACGGCGTGGACACACACCACGGAGCGTGCAGGGCTGTGATCCCGCAGAACCTTACTCACAAAGACGAGGGGTGCACGCCAGAGTCTGCCGACTCCCTGCGCCGGCGCCTTCCTGACCAGGAGCTCCAAGGTGCCCCGAGCCGGCCCCGTGGCCCCCCAGCCGCCCTGAGCACCGCAGGCCCTGTGTTACCCACACCCAGCCCCACTGGGGAAGCCGCCACCAGCCACGTGACCCGTGCACCTGACTCTCCTGCCTGGCTCTTCCTTCCTCTCCCACTGCCAGCTACGCAGCTGCTCCAGACACCAGCCCGTCACTGGCTTTCACAGCGTTTGTCAGCGTGTGCCCACGCGGTATGTGTGATTAACTTGTCCCCTCCACTATGCGTAAACCCGAGAGTGCAGGGCCCTGCGCTGCTCGTGACCGCGTGCCCAGCCCCGGGCTCGAAGGGGAAGCTTGGGAAGTATCTGGTGACAGTTCATCCTCCACCTTCCCTCACCCTCCAACTGCAGTCCATCGGAAGTCCCACCCGGTTCCATCTCCCAGATCTCTCTGCTGCACCCGCCTCGCCTGCCCGGACCTCAGATTACACCAGCCCGCCCTGGCTCCCACTGCCTCTGCCCACCCGGAGGCCAGAGACACTTCCCAGGGTCCTGCAGGTGGCATTCCACAGCCCCGCCCCACACTCCCGGACATCTGGAGCTCTAACCCCACAGAGTAGGGGACCCTCTAGGCAGTGCCACATCTCTGGGTCTTGGTACCCGCTGCCTGCTCTGCCCGGAAGGCCCTTCTCCCTGTCCACGGGGCCAGCAGCTGTTCATGCTGGGCCCTGACCCAGAGGCCGCCCCCTCCAAGAAGCCCTCGGGCCTCCTCCCTCCCTGTGCACTCATTTACCAGCACTTTGCTGATTCACTTTCCTGAGAGTGGCCACCACCGGCCACAAGCTCCCCAGGGTGAGAACCAGATCTGGGTGGCACTGCCACCTTGTACTCAGGACGTGGCTGCGGCTCTGAGGCTCTGCTGCAGATCAGCTGCCGCCCTTCTCAGCTCGGAGACAGCGGGCCCGGTGCTTCTGTCTCCTCGTTGGCTTTCATTAACTCTACCCTGTCCTGTGATTGGCTGCCCATCTTGCAGATGAGAAAACCAAGGCCCAGAGAGGCTAAGTCCTTTGCAGGAGGGCACAGAGCAGTGCCCCCACACGGAGCCAGGTCTGGGCAGGGCTTCTTGTCCCTGTGCTCTGGAGGCAGCGGGGCAGGATCACAGGCCTCACATCCCAATGTCTCAAGGAGGCTCCAAGCAGCGTGGGGATGTGCTCAGGTTCCACACCTGGCTCCCGGCCTGGCCAGCTTTGCCTAGGAGTTATCACCCGCTTCTAGCAGGCACTGGTCAAGACCACGCCAGACATGTGTCACCTGACCCGGGGTGCCCGACTACTCCGGAATGCTCCTTATTTGCGTGTCTGGGGATGCAGGCTTGCTAACTTCTGTTTCTTGTCTGTAGCACAGGCATCACGAGAGTGCCCACCCGCAGGGCACTGTGGGGACGAGGTGCCTGGCCCAGGGTAGGGGCTCGGTGCACGTTCACTGCCAGGATGGTGCTCACTGGTTAGAAGCCCCTGGGTGGCCCCAGCCCTACAAATGTGTGACAGTAAAGCTGCTTCCCCTTTACAGAGTGAAAAAAGATAAAAATCCCGCAGGAAGTCCAACAGCCCCCAGGAAGCCGGCCATCCTATAGCAGCCACTGTCCTCCAGGAATCCCAACAGCTGGACACTCACGCCCAGCCCTGTGGGGCTGCGGGCGGGGAGTGAACTGCACATAGTGGAGATGTCTGGGCCAGCCCTGCCCAGCCCTGTCTCGGGGGAGCCTGGGGGCTGGCGGTTGGGGCTCTGCTGCCCATGCCCCTGGGCCCCCATGGGGGCTCACAGCAGGCCTTCCCTAGTTCTCTCTGGGAGCCCAGGCCTCTCTCAGGGTGGTCTCTTCGCTGGACCCAAATCCCTGGGAAGGACAGCACGGCCCACGGCCCGAGGCAGGAGGAAGCAGGAAGTCTCCAGAAGCCTCTGGGCTCACCGCGGCTCAGCAACAGGCCCTTCCAGCCTTCATCCTGCCTCCTCTCCCACTACACCTCCCGGGGCCCCGCCTACTCTGGTGCCCACTGCCCAGAGGTGACCCTGCACCATGAGGTCTCTGGACAGAGTCCTCCCTCCTACCTGAGGCCCTGTGGGAGTCTGGTGCCCACTGTCACTCACGCCACCCCCTCGCTGACCCTGGGCTTGAGCTGGAACCATGCCAGCTTCCTCCAGCTCCTTCAAGGAACCTGCTTCCTCCCCTCAAGGCCACTGTCCTGGCTGTTCCCTCTTCCAGGAGGCTCACCCTCCACCTGTCCCCACTCCTCCTGCCTCACCTGCCGTGGTCGTCTGGTCGTCTTTTCTGGGGAGGAGAGGTCTATCCGGCTTCCTGTTACCACCCCCCACCTCACACGGGCTGCGCTGAGCACGGCCAGGTGCGGACCTGTCCTCCACTCTTTGAGCGCAGGTGTCTGAGCATCTCCTGGGATGGTTTCCTATCCACACCCCCACCCCCACCCCAGCCTCCGGCCCTCAGGTGGACCTTGAACTTCCTCCAGCCCCCAGGCCGGTTCAAGGTGCAGGCCTGGGTTTGAATCCCAGCACTAAGCTTCCTGGCTGTGTGCCTTGGCCAAGTTACCGAACCGCCTTGTGCCTCAGTGTTCCCATCTGTACAATGGGATTAGTAAGTATGGCGCCTACCTCCTGGGGTATTGCAGAATCAGCACGCTCTGCGGTCTCTGGCGGGTATGCTACAGGGAGGGGCGCACATCCACCCAGCTCAGCCTCACCCGGCCGAGCCAGGCCCCGCGTGGTTTCTCAGTCTCCTCCTAACCACCAGCACGTGGCGGGGACTGTTAGATCCCGGACCACAGGAGAAAACACTGGGGCTCAGAGAGGCCAAGGGACTTGCCCAGAGTCACATAGCTTGACACAGGCAGAGCCTGAATTGAGACCTGGAGCCTGGCCTATGGTTCCCTCCCCCGCCCCAGGGGGCTCTCAGGAGCTGCCCCTCCCTGGCTCCCCCCCAAACCCTTGGGCGAGGGAGGGAGGGGTGTTTGGTAAACAAGAAACCTTGCTGTGCCACTGGGGATAGAGGAAGGGTGGGGAGAGCAGGAGGGCCTCACGTGACGTGTTGTCCCCCAAAATAGAAGTGAAACCCCAGCTGCGCTGGCCCATGGCCTCCCAGACCAGATGGGCAGGCCCGGTCGGGGCACGTGCAAATGGTTCCGTGGCCACCACAGGAGCCTCTGCGGAGACTTCCGGGTGAGTGGAAGCTGCCCACGACCTCCCTCCTCCAGTCACGGACCGCCTGCTCCAGGAAGCCCCTCCCCCAGCAGGGAGGCCCCATCCCCCTACCCCAGGAGGCCCAGGCCAAGTCCCAGCGCTGGGTGGGTGTGGGGTGAGGGGAGAAGGGCAGGACCCTCAGTGAGGCCCCAGGTCCTGGGCTGGGCAGGCTCAGAGGGCCAAGGCTCTGAGGGGCCAACTGAGGGGGCTCCTGGGGTCACCTGCCTGTGGCCGCGCTGGCTGGGGCCCGAGTGAGGCTGGGGCCTGGCTGGGCAGGTCTCCGTGGTGCCCACCTGGCCACACAGGAAGCCGGGGCAGGGTGAGTGAGGGGGTCCACCCACAGCCTGGCCCCCGGTGGGTCTAACACATCTCCAGGGACACCTGAGAGGCTGCAGTCCCTGTGGGCCGGGCGGGGGGCCCATCTTTCCCAGGCCCCCACCCCAACTGGACGCAACTTCCGCAGGGCTCAGAGAACTTGGAGACGAGGGTGGGGCTCTGCTAGGTGCCCCTTCTCCCTCCTGCCCCCAGGGGGCCGACCCAGACCCCCAGCTGGGCTGGCTCAGGACCCATGGGAAGGACAGGTGTGTGGCAAGGGTGGCAGGGCAGCCGTGCTGTACTGGGTCCCTGTGTCCCCTCAGGGTCCCCCTGCCACTAGCTGTTACCATCCTGGTGAGTGCCCGCCTGGGCCCTCTGCCTCCGTCCTCTCGCTCTCCTGTTCTTCAAAGGGTGACTGGTGTCCTCCTCTGTACCCAGGAGGCCATGCCCAGCCCCAGGAGATAAAGTTGGGGGGCTCCCGGCTCTGCACCAGCCCCCCCAGAAACTCAGTGCCCCTGGCTCTACGCACTTCACAGCCAGAAGCACAGCGAGGCAGGTGACTCTGAACCAAAGCCCGCCCCCACACAGGGCCTCAATGTCACCTCTGGAAAACGGGGGTGACAATACCACCTCCAGGCCTATGGGCAGGTTCACCTGCTCCTCAGCACACAGGCATCACACACACCCTGGTCTCAGTCCACCTGGCTGAAAATAGCCCCCTCGCTAGGGCTCCTGGCCCTGTGCCCACCCACTCCTCCCCGGGAGCCTGCAGGGACTTGGCGCTTTTCTCCATAGGCTCACCTGGCCAGGTAGGCAGGCACCTGCGCCCACTCGGCAAACATGGGCTCTGCCCACCTGTCCTGCTCTGGCTGTGGAGGGGGACAGAGGCGTGCTCTCCCCTGGCTGCCTGTCCACCCTCAGGCCCTCCAGCCCCCTCCCTAGCTTGCGGCAGGATCTGGCCGGCTGTGGGTGGGGAAGGGCTGCAGACAGTCCCTGAGCCCAGGCTGGTGGGTGGGAGTCAGAGGTGGGGGCCCAAGGCACGCGGAGGGAGGGAGAGAAGCCCAGAGTATGAGTTTCCCACGGCTGCTGTAATTACCAATAACCGGCTTAAAACAACTTGGATTTGCTCTCTTACAGTTCTGAAGGCTGGAAGCCACAAATCAGTTTCACTGGGCTAAAACCAGGGTGTTGGTGGGGCTGATCCCCTGGAGGCTCTGGGGGGAGCCCCTCTCCTGGCCTCTTCCAGCCCCTAGAGGCGCCCACATTCTCTGGCTCGTGGCACTTCCTCCATCCTCAGAGCCAGCCGTGTGACATCTTCCAGTCCTTCTCTGCTTCCACCACATCTCCTCCTCTGACTCCGACCCTCCTGCCTCCCTGCCAGGAAGACCCCTGCGATTGCACGGGGCGCACCTGGAGAAAGCCAGGTACCTTCCCATGGCTAGGTCCTTAAGACAGTCACACACCCTCCCTGTAAATTCACCGTGCCAGCACCGAACGGCTGAGGGCACGGACTCAATTGGTCCGACACAGCAAGCTATGTATTCCTGCCCTACGCCCAGACAAGGGAATTTAGGGGACGTGCCTGGGGTCACTGTAGTGAGCTGACGAGTGTCCCCCAGAAACTCATGTCCACCTGAAACCTCAGACCTTACTGGGAAACAGGGTCTCCGCAGAGGAAGGCCACGTGAAGACGGAGGTGGAGACTGGAGTGACCCGCACAGGCCAAGGAGGGACCCCTGCCTAGACCTTTCAGCGGGAGCACAGCCCTGCTCTGACGTCGGACTTCTGGCCTCCGGAATTGTGAGAGAAAACATTTCTCTTGTTTTAAGCCACCACGTTCGTGATCATTTGTGACAGCAGTCTTAGGTCACACAGATGAAACAGGGGTGCATCTTGGACTCAAAATGAGGAGTCCACAGCTCAGGCTGACACAGCTGTCCCCAACCCCATGCAAGACTATTGTGCTGGGGACCCTGGCAGGCAGCACCGCAAGGAAGGGGGCAGGCAGACAGGGACCAGAAGGCGTCCCCCAGCCCCCTGCTGTTTCTGCTCAGGGACTTGGCTGGGGAAGGCACTTGGCCTGCCCTTGGCTCGGTCCCCGCACCTGCCAGGGAAGAACAGGCTCTGCTGCATATTCTGTGGGTGACAGGTGACGTGGGCAGGTCTGCTGGGTGCTCTCCGTGCCCCTTGGGAGCTGTACATGGGAGCCGCTGGTAACATCTCCACACCTCTCTCCCTGGGCTCTGACAGTGGGACAGTGAGCCAAGGGCCCGGCACATAGTAGGAGTGCAAGAAATGGCAGTGCCACTGCTGCCACTGCAGTGGGGGCTGAAGCAGGTCCAAGGGCTGGGCGACGTGGAGCCTTGCGGGTGCTGCAGAGAAGGGGCTGGCGTTTCTCTGCGGTCTGCCAGGCCACTGCGTGAAAGCCCGTGGAGAGACTCAAGGGGCCTCTCTCTGCAAGGCCTCCCTGAACTCTGAGAAGACACTTGGGACTCCAAGCCCGCCCATGGTCCTGTGAGCCAGCACCTCACCAGTGCCCCCACCTGTCTGGGAACCCTGCAGGACACCCCAGCTGGGGAGTGGGAGGGCGCTCACAAAGTTACTGTCGGGGAAAGCTCCCGAGGAGCTCCCCACACCCCATCCCTCTGGGCAAACCCCAACAGAAGTCGCCTGCATGAGTTGAGCTTGACTTATGCTTTACGGAGCCCCTACTATGTGCTTGACACTGTGCTGAGGGCTTTATTACGCAGTTACATTTAATCCCTACAACAGCCTCTGTTATTCAACCCATTTTACAGATAAGGAAATTGAGGACCAGAGAGGTTAAGTGACTTGCTCAAGACCACACAGCAGGGAAGGGGCAGAGCTGGGATTTAAAATAAGTCTGTTTAGCTCTTCCCACTAAATCATCACAGGAAACAAGGGGGGAGATTGCTCCTCTCTCCTCAATACAGCCAGGGGAGAGGACGGCTCTTAGGTCAAGGAGATTCCCCAGCAGGAGTCCTCCTTCCTTCACTGCTTCCAGTACTGTAGGGACGAATGCACGCAGCACTGACAAAAAGGGAAACTGAGGCAGACACATCCCAGACCTCTAGCAGCATGCAACAGAGGGGACAGAAGATAAGCACGTGAATGACCACACCCTGCCTGGCGTGCAGTGGACCTCCCACTGAGGTCTCAGGCTGGCAGCCCTGTGCCCACCACCATACTTAGGACGCATTCGATGCACAGAGTAAATGTGCTCCAAGTGACAGCTGGGTTCCAGGTTGGCAAGACCATAGCCGCTGGAGCACCTGGCAAGATTTCACTGCCAGGTATGGGGGAGAGGGGCAACATCCACAGCCTCCCCTGAACAGCCTGCCACACTTCCCCCTGGACCCCATTTTCCTTTTGGTGGAAACATCTATTTTTGAAAAGGGCTCAGGAGGGACACGCCGGGGAATCCCACCACATAAACCGTCTCTTTTCCGGATCTCAGCCTTGCTCATCAAAAAAAGCTGAGGGGGTCCCCACGCCTCCGGTTGTCTGGAACGGCCCCCTGGAGGAGGGACCTCTAAGGAATGCCTAGCAGCTGCCACACCCCCTGCTGACAGCTGGGAGGACGGGGCCCGCTAAAGGGAAAACCAGAGGGGCCTTAAACAGACACAGGAAGCCTTGGAGACCCACCGCTGAGCCCAAGGCTCACTGCTCCGCTGCAAAGTGGGAAAAATACTTCCTGCTCTGCCGGCCTCCCGGGTGGTCGCGAGAGACGTGGAAAGACCCCGAGTGGGAGGCGGGCACGCGGGTGCCGCGCCCACCCCGCCACCCGGGCATTTCTGGAGCAGCCCGGGCGCCGGCGTGGCCTCGCTCTCTTCCCTTCTGGAAACTCGCTGCACTAAACTTCCCTCCCGGCCGCACAACTCCGGGCGCAAGTTCTCCGCGAGCCGCCGAGCGCCGCGGTGCCCCAGGAGGCGCTTCTGCCTCGGGCGGTCGCTCACCCGCGGACCGGCCGAGGGCCCCTCCCCGGCTCGGGGCTCGGGGCTCCGGGCCCCGGGCGGGCGGGCGGGAGGGCGCGGCCTTACCTGTTCCAGGTGGCGTTGGCGCAGGCCCGGCGCTGCTGCGTGCCCCGCTCGTCCGCGGCGGCGGCCGGCTCTCTCTTGCCCAGGTCACTGAGGCTGGGCGAACTCATGAACTTCAACCTGCGGAGAGTCCTCATGGTGACCCGGCCGCCCGCTCCGCGCCCACGCGCGCCCGACGCCGCGCCCTGCGCCACGCGGCTCCGCGGGCCGGGCCGGCGCTGCGTCCTCTACGCGGAAACTTGGGCGAGAGCAGGAAGCCGAGCGGCCCCGCGGGGTCCCGCCCCGGCCCCGCGCCTACGCCCCGGGCCCCACGCCGGCCGCCCCGCCGGGTTAATCATTGCTCGGAGCCGCTCAGCGTGGAGCGCCAGGAGAGCCGCCGGCACCCACCCGCGCGCAGGGAGGCTGGGGGCGGAGCAGGGGCGGCCCGAGGGCGGGGCTGCGCGGCCGGAGGCGGGGCCTTGGGCAAGAGGGCGGGCACGGAGGCGGGCGGGGCCCCGGGCTGGGGGCGGGGCCACGAGCCGGGGGCGGGGCCGCAGCTGCCACGACGCCCCCTCGGTCGCCTCCGCCCCTCCTGTCTTCCGAGGGCCACGCGTGCCGGCAGGAAACCACCAAACGCAGGAGACGCACGGCCGAACCCCAAGCGCCCGCCCCGCGCCCAGCACCGCGGTCACACCGCACGATGCCCAGCGACCCCCGTCCCCAGACTCCCCATCAACGCCTCGTGCAAAGTCATCCCCTCCTAGACATCCCTCCTCGAAAACGCTGTGGCCACAGAGACCCTTCAGGACGCCTTCACTCGGACACAGGCTCCTCCACGGTTCTCATGAAGACTTTGGGTGGAGGCCCTCAGTCCCCTCCAGGCGCCTAGGGACAGGAACCCACCCTGCCCAGGCCCTACGTGGGCCGGGCACCCTGGAGCCCTCCTCAGGCAGGGACCTCAGCCTTGCCCCGCTGCCTGAGGGTTTGCTGGACTGGGGAGGGTGAAGGAACAGAGCCCGGATAAGCTGTTTGCTAGTCATCCCGCACCCCCAGGTCTCCTGCAGGTAAAAGCAGGTGTGGTCTCCTAAGTCCCTGTGGCTGGGGGAAGGGAGGGCACAGCCCTGGTGCCTGCTGCTGCTTGACAGAGCACTTTATGATGCCTGGTCTCACACGAACCCCTCTGTGAGGTAGGGATGATTCTTCTCCCCATTTCCCAGTTGAGGAAACTGAGGTTCACAGGTGAAATAGCTCGCCCAACATTGTGCAATCAACAAACGGCAAAGCTGGGCCTAAGGCAGGCCCCGGGGCCCACAAGGCTCACCAGCCCCCTCCTCAGACCGAGACAGCTACAGCTCCAGTAGCTGGGAGAGCCCCAGGTAAAGCTAAAAGAGCCTTGCAAGGGTCACCATTCAGTTCAAGTCAACCAGCATTTCCTGAGCACCTACTATGCACCAGACTATGCCTCATCCTAGGGAGGCAGAGCCATAAACAGACAAACCCTCTGTCCCCAAGAATCTCCCACAGAGCCTGTCACCCTCGGGCTGAGACCCACGTGACCCACTGTGAGCTGACAGGACAGAAAAGGCCGGGCTCCCCCCTTCTTCCTAGACAGTCTATGGCCCTGGGCTGTCCAGGGGTCCCCAGAGGACCAGGCAGGGCCAGAACTGGGGGGAACAGAGGAGGCACCTGCAGCCTCAGGGCTGGGAGGGGTTGGGCCCATTTCCCCATCAGTAAAGTGGGATGAAAGGGCTCACCCCACAGGCTCGGGAGGCCGTGGGCAGCAACAGGTTAGGTGCTTTATGAACTGTCACGTGCTGGGCACAGCCTGTTAGGGACCCCTGCTCAAGGGACCTGGGGGAGCCTCCTTGGACACTTCCAGTCACACGCTCACATTTACAGGACACTTTTTAGATCCCATCCAGATTTCACAGTTGGACAAGGATTTCCTACCTTACTGCTGTAAAAAAAATAAAAGTACTGAAGCAATTACTGAATTATCTTTGAAAAGAGTATGACAGAGAATTTAGAGTCGCCTGAGGACACAGCAGCCCACGCTGGTGTGGGGCATCGGTCAGCAGGGCTTGGGGGCCTCACGGAGGGCAGCAGCTCTTCCTGGGTCCCGAACAGGGCCACGTCCCATGGCGCTGGCTTTAGGTGACTGGGCCAGTCCTTCCTCAGCCCCTTGACCACGGCATGGTCTTGGGCAAGTCTTTCCCTCAAGCCTCGGCTTCCTTGTGGAGAGTGGGGGCCACACCCTGGGCTGCCCACCCTCGCTGGCCTCCAGTCAGCCCCAGGTGTCTTCTCCCCCCTTTGGAAACCCTCTGGACCATGTCTGCTCCCTCCTCCTCCTCCTGCCCAGCTGCCGCCATCTCCGGCATGGACCACACATACCTCCTGACTGCTCCCAGGCCACAAAAGTCACCTCACAAGCCCCTCCCCTACATGGTGGCTAGAGCTGCCTGTGGCATGCCCGTGAGCTCCGCTTCTCAGGAGAAGGCTCCCCTGAGTCCCACCGCCCCGAGGACCTGCCTGCTGTCCAGCGTCATGCACCCCCTGCACCCCATGTCTTTCAGTGAAGATCGTCTCCCCTTCCCTGACTGCCTTCACCCTCAGTCAGGCTCAGGGGTCACCCTCTTGTCATGCGATGGCTTTTTTCCATCCTGTGCCATGAGCCAGGAGAGCGAGAACTGTAATAGCTTGTTCGCTGTTGCATCCCCTGCACCTAGCACACAGTAGGCACTCAATAAAGGTTTGGTCTAATGCATGGATAAACATTTATCTCGGAGTAAAGGGATGAAATTGGACCATATTGGTGAAAACGCCCTATAAAAGTACCACGCTGGACAGATGTGAGGAAGAACCTCTGTCCCTGCCGCTGGCGTAAATGCAGCCAAGCAGAATCATGGGGATGGGGACAGGATGGGGAATGTCCCTTGCTGTGTGCACAGCCTGCAGGCAGGGCCTGGCTGGCAGGAGGGGCCGGCTCCAGGCGGGGAGGGAGTCTGGGGTGTGCGGGACAAGAAACCAGGGGGAAGGCAGCCGAGGTGGGAGGCAGGACGGGGAAGAAGAGGATGGGCTGCCGTGTGGTCTCAGTGGCAGGGGCTGGGGACGATGCATGCCTCTGGGAGAAGTGGCCAGGAAGAAATTCCAGAGGTGGGAATGGCTGAGGGATTTCAAAGATATTTGAAAAATAGACATCTCCAGTCAGTGTTGAGGAATTAGCTGTAACCCCTTCCTGGCCTCAGCCACAGATCTGTAAACTCTGTCTACACCCAAGAGCCCAATGCCAGAAGTGCAGGGGAGCCTCAGGCGACGGTGCCGCTGCCCCGTGTTTGGGCTGGCGACAGGCAGAGAGGGCACAGCTGCGGGGGCTGCCCGGTCCAGGGGAGCTGCCTGCACCCGGGGCTGGAAATCCCAGACAGAGTCTGGGAGGAGACGAGGCTGTTACAAACCCCCAGAGCAGGGGGCAACTGGGGGACAGAAGGCGGAATCCAGCCCCTAAGTGTGTTACGTGTGGCAGTGTTGGAGGAGGAAAACCAAACCCAACTGCGTGCAGCCAGCCTTTTACGACAGAGACTGACGCGCAAAGCCTGATCCTGGCTGCCCTGGACGCATCAGATGACGGGACTCCCAGCCCGAGCCCCCCTGATGCCTCTGGCCGGAGCTGCCGCCCCTGTGGGCAGGCACAGGGCTCCAGGAGCCCAGCGGGCCGCCTCTCACTTACGGAGCCTTTGGGGCCTGACGCGAGGGTCCGGGAACAGAGCAATTGTACTGGCGGATGGCCCTGGGCAGGGCCCATCTGAGCCTGAGACTCAGGGTGGGAAACGCCCCTCTTTCAGGAAATGGGTGGGAGACAAGGGACCCATCGCACACCCCCAAAGCCACCAGAGTGACCCCACTCCAGAACGGTGCCAGGCCCGATGGCATCAACCACATTCTCTCCTCCCCCAGGACCCAAACTTCATTCCAAACTTCCCCTGGCCAGCGGGGTGTAGGGAGCTAGTACAGGACCCTGGGCACCAAGGGGACCCCGGTATCTCAGCTGAGTGGCCAGAACTGGAGTCCACCTGGCCTAGTCACCAAGTCAGGTGACCTCTAGGGCCTCAGTTTGCCTGTCTGTAAGATGGATGGGGTCGAGGGTTGGGGCCCCTCCCCCCAAAGCTGCCCCAGGTGAATTTGAGGAGCAGGAGAGATTAAACCCTTTAAAGGCCACGTGCTCCTTACAGACAAGAGACGGTGACTCCTGTGCCTTTGACCCCTGCAGTATGACCATGCTAAGGGGCTGGCTCAGACTTTTCATCTTTAGTGGCCGGTGCTGGGATGGCATCGACCTTCAGCACGGACCCGGCACCTGTAGACAGACTCACAGCACCAGGGTTTTGCATCACAAGCCCCTAGGACTGTTCAAAATTCCCCTTTCCAGCCCCTGCTGGGGCCTCAGGAATCAGAATGTGTAGGGGCAGTGCCGGGGGTTGCTGACAATTGCTAATGGGCACCTCAGGGGGCTCTGATGGTATCCTGGGGTCTGCAACCGCTAAGCCTGGCTCAGCCCTTTCCTTTACTGACAGACAGACAGGTGACACCGGGCACAGAAAGGGACGTGTAAATCAGTGGTAGATCTTGAACCCAGAACTCTGGACTACAGTCCCCAGGAGGAGTTGACCGTCTCTGAGACACCAGCCCTGTTCTACATGCCAACCAAAGGGAGCAGACAGCTCAGGGCCCAGGGAGGGCACGAGCCGCAGGGCAGAGGGGCGGCCCTTAAACATACTGCCTCATCTAGTCCTCAGGAGGTTGCCAAGCAGGGGGTGCGGCCCCATTTTACAGACAAAGAAACTGAGGCTCGGGGAGGTGGAGGCACATGTTCAAAGTCAGAGTCCACAAGTGGCGGAGCTGAGGCTGGAGCTTGGCCAGCTGAGTAGGGGGACACAGCCCCCAGCCCCGTCACTGTCCCCAGGCACGGACCTCAGCCGCCTGTGTCCTGCCCACCTCCCGGGCAGTGCCCGCTCTGGAGGGGCACTTCTGCCCCCTGGTGGCGAAGCTTGGTGCTTCCCCCAAAGCTGACTCAGAAAGTCCCTTCCGGGCCTTGGGGAACAGCCAGTCAGTGGTCTCCACACCCTGCTCAGTCCCGGACACCCGGGGAGGGGCTGAGAGCAATGTGCTGGGCACAGGAAGCCCCGGGGCGTGCCAGGCTGTCCCTACAGACTGTGCCAGCTGGGCACGTGCCATCCCTTCCCCGGGATGGGTGGGGATGGTGACACCACTGTCCTATGGGGGGTGAGGTGGGGAGAAGCACTTCACACACAGTCACGGGGGCACACCAGGGCTCGGCAAGTGCCTCTGCTATGGTGGCATGGTGGAAGGAGATTCCTGAGTCACGGCTGCCACCGGGTGAGTCCACGTTACTCACAGTGACACCAGCATCGAGCGTGTTTAGGTTGGTCACCTCCAAGGGCCCTCTCAGGACACTGATTCTCAGTGATGTCCCAAGGCTGGATGGCCGGCCAGCGTACAGGGCAGGATGGCATCAGGCCCGTCAGAAGCAGCGCGTGTTGGGTTTCACGACTGGAGAAATACAAGTGAGACCCCTGTGCCACGCCTGGGCTGGGGGCACCGGCACTAAAGGTGGGTGAGTCCCACCCTCCAGGTCCTCCAGAGCAATGTTCCCCTCCAGCGGTCCTGGAGCCAGTATCAGCTGTTGTTATCCCCATTTCACAGGTGGGGAAGCTGAGGCTGGGTGGGGTCAAGTTGCTTCCTCAAGGGCTATCAGCTAGAATGTGGCAGAGCTGGGACACTTTCCTTCTGGTAAGATAAGGGCCACTTCCTAGAACTTTAAAAAATTCCCCACAGACATATTTACTGAGCACTTACTAAATGACAGCCACCTTCTAGGTGTTGGAAATACAACAGGGGACAAGAAACACGGGGTGCCTGACACCATGGGGGGAGCTCACAGGGCCATCCTAGCTCTGCCATCTCGATCCCGCCCTCCAGCCTCAAACAGAGGTCTGGAGACAGACTGTCTTCCCTCGCATCTTCTCTTTACCATCTGGGGCCGTCCCCACCTGGGGGCTAGTCCTCCGCACTCCCGCCTCTCCTCCTTTTGCTCTGAATCCCAGTTCCTGGTTCCAGGGAGGGGGTTCCAAGCAGCAAGGTCCTTGTCCTAAGGCACCATAGCCTCCTGCATGCATCAAAGTGCGACCGTAAACGAGGCTTCCAACAGCCAGTTTCCAAACGCTCTTCCAGGGTGGGTGATTTACGACTCTGATCCTGGTCTACCAGTAGTCGTCTCTGTGGTACAAGGAGGTGACCGTCAGAGAGACAGCCAGGCTCCGGAATCCCCCGAACGGGGTCTGCTCCCGGCTCTGCCGCCTCCTCTGGGTGAAGGGTGTCAGAATCAAAATGGAGTCACTTGTGTTACAGAAAAACCTTGACAAGTAGACTCAGGGAAGGCCACGAGAGGGTTCTTATGCAAAGATGCCCGATAACAGAAACTATCACAAAAGACTCCACATAAACCGCAATCTTGCACAAAGGCCATTGCAACCTTACACAAAACACTTCTGCGAGGACGTCTGCCCAGCAACTGCCTGTAAAACCTTGGACTGGTGTCACCCTTGTTACTGATCCTTGTAGCCAACTATAATTAAATCAGAACAATTGTTAATGGAAAAATCAAACTCTGTAAAATATTTCAAAGAGGTTTATTCCGAGCGAGTGACTGCAGCGCAGGGAAACACAAACCCAAGAGGTCTTGAGTACGTGGTCCCAAGGTGGCTGGAGTACAGCTTGGTGTGGTCCATCTCAGTGAGGCAGGAGTTACAGGCAAAGGCATAAATCAATACATGGAAGGCATGCATTGGTGCGGCCAGAAAAGGCGGGATATCTTGAAGCAGGGGCTTACATGTCATAGGTGGGTTTAGAGATTCTTCAATTTGTACATGGTAAAGGAGTCAGTGAAAGAAATGCTTAAGGGGGTCTGTTACCCTTGATGTGACACCATGCCAGGAAACAAAAAAAATAGACCTGTCACACTAGATTTTATGGATTGCAAGGTGTGGCTTAACCCTTGACGTGCGTGGCCTTTGGTCTGGTTTATAATTTGGCATCCTGTTGCCACGGAGAATCTGGTTTGTCCGTCTTACGATCTCTGTTTTAACATCAGTGCTGGGCAGTTGTGTCTGAACTCCAGGAGGGACGGGGTAGAACGCAGTGTGTCCGAACTCCCTCCCGTCATGGCCAGGACTCGGTTTCTCAGGATCCTCTGGCATCTCCTTGGCTAAGAGGGGGTCTTATGGTTGGTTCGGGGGCTTAGGATTTTATTTTTAGTTTACACAATTACATAATCCACCTCATTTTTCCTTGAAAAACCTTTGTCTTCCTTTACCTCCACGAACATGTGGAGTTTGCTGTGCACGTGGCTCCCAGGCCATGCCTATTCCTGAAGAAGTGTCGTTTTCTGTCAGAGAGCCTCTCTCTTTTGTTACCCAGGTTGACATCCGCAACACCTTCCAGGTGATGCCCCTAAACTCCCTGAGCCTCAGTCTCTTTGTGCTTGGAGTGGGGAGATAACACCAGGCACTTCCCAGGGTTAGCAGAAAACTTACTATGGGCTGGGCACGTTGCAGCATTCGGGCTTTAACTTCCACAGCAACTCTACACGGCAGGCAGCTCCTCCCATCTCCTAGTTTCCAGGGGAGCCAGCTGGGGCTCTGAAAGGTTAAGTGACTTAGCCAAGGTCACACAGCCATCCAGGATCCAAACACGGTGGGCTGGCTTCAGCGTCAGTGCACTCAGCTACCTCCCTACAGTAACGCGCAGGGGCCCAGCGCAGAGCAGGCCCTGCGCGAACAGCCGCTGCCCCTTGTCTTTAACCGACATCGTGAATAGAGTCGATGTCGGCAGGACGTGCAGGTGGGGAGAGCTGGGCCAGCACCACACAGGTGCCTGTCCCTTGCAGCTTCCTGTCCCAAGAATGACCCTGCCAGACTGCCCAGCACCGTGAGCTCAAGTTGGATCCAGAGAACACAGTCTCCCTGCCTGGCAGAGTGGTTTTCAGACCACTCACCTGTCGTGGGTAGAGTCCCAACCCCTGGTCCCTGAGCATGTGACCTTATTCAGACGCAGGGTCTCTGCAGATGCAATCACGCTGGGATGAGGTCGCACTGGAGTAAGGCAGCCCTATGCCCAGTGATCGGTGGACATTGGTGTCCTCACAAGAAGGCCACGTGAAGACAGAGATACAGAGGCCCAGAGGAGAGGGCTGCGTGGCAACCGAGGCAGAGATTAGGGTGACGTGGCCGCCAGCCAAGGGACAACAAGGATTGCCAGCTGCCACCAGAAGATAGAGACAAGGAAGGATTCTCGGCTCTGCTGACGCCTGGATTTCAGACTTCCAGGCTCCAGAGTGTGAGAAGTAAGTTTCTGTTACAAGGCGCCCAGGCTGTGGTCACTGGTTACGGCAGCCCCAGGACGAAACGCACTGCCTTTCCCCGGCCAGAGCCCACACTCCCCCGGCCTGCAGCTCTGACTTCCAGGAAGCCCCGTGCAGATGGGGAAGGTCCCAGTGCCCAGCACCCTGGAGACACCTCGTCCCCCACCCCCACTTCCTCCAGTGGAAAAACACACACTCCAGGGCACGGGCCAAGTGAGTGGTGACCTCTGCCAAAGGCGCCGCGGTCCCGGCTGCACAACACAGGTGCTTCACACGCATCTCCTGGGCCCTGACTGTCCACACCGTGCAGACATGCAGACCGAGGCCTCTCAGGGCAGGCGGCAGAGCGGGACATCCTGCCCTGCATTCTTCCCAGGCACCTTCCGAGCCAGCAGCCGTGTCCTGGCAGAACGCTCGGAAAGAGTGAACCCTACTTGGGACGTTGGAGCTCGAGCCGCCTGCCCCGGCCCCTGGGGGAGGAGCCCCAGGAGATGGTGTCCACGGGCCTGGTGTGGCATCGGAAGTGCTCTTTCACTGCTTTTCCAAACAGCCCTGGGAGGTAGGAATTACTCTTCCCAGTCAGGAATCCAACACAGCAGACAGGAAACAGCCCTATCGAAACTTGGCCTGCATTCCTGACTTCACACACTAAGCGCACAGAGCCAACCGTGGCGGTGACGTCGGGGCCCGTGGACGCTGCCCCGGCACAGGCTTCCCTCCCAGGGAGGGCTGTCCACCCAGGACAGAGTCCATTGCTGCTACCAGGAAGTTGTCGTCTGAGAAAAACTGGGTGGATTTCAGCGTCTGCTGGGCCGGGGGGAGCGGGCATGTCACATGGCGAGGGGAGGGGGCTGGGACAACCGCCAGCAGCCAGCAGTAAACAACTCGGCCCATTCTAATCCCTTCTGAAATGAAGCAGAAACCAACACTGACAGTCCCTGGAGGGCTTGTGGGGGGGGGGGGTGTCGCAACTCCCCAGGGGGTGGGGGGCTCAGCTCTGAGTGTGCCTGGCGGACAGAGTCTAGGTAGGGGTCCTCCTTACTATCTGCCTGTGCCCAGCCTAGGCCACAGCCCCCACCCCCCAGCCCTGGCAGCTGGGTGGATGCTGAGGCTCTGCGTCCTGACACCCCTACAGGGCCCAGCCTGGTGAGAGGCAGGGCCAGGACCCGCCCGGAGTCCCGTTCCAGCTTCCTGGACGGCAGGTGGACCCGAGTCCTCCTGGAGGCAGCCTGGGCGGGGGCTCCCTGCTCCCCTGCTGCCCTCCTGAGCCCCCCATGCAGTCTCTGGGGGCTCAGGACGTTCTGCCTCCCCCCACCTGGGAACCCACTTTCCCCTCAGCCACCAGCACATTCCCTCAGACACGGATGGGCCCTTCCTGCCGCTCAGAGGTTTTGGACGCGGCCCTTGGCCCGTGGGATAAACTCCAAATTTCCAAGCCCGGCATCTAAGATGCTCTTCAGTCTGGGCA
This sequence comes from Varecia variegata, assembly GCA_028533085.1. NCBI lineage: Eukaryota > Metazoa > Chordata > Mammalia > Primates > Lemuridae > Varecia > Varecia variegata. The sequence goes on from CM052440.1 coordinate 3,414,042, forward strand.
CAGCCTTTCAATTCCTTCTGATTCGGTTTCTGTCCCCCTCTGAGCCCCTCCAAGCCCCTCCAGGTCCCCTGTGCCAACACCCCAACCAGGAGGCGAAGTGCCCGCCCGCCCAGACGGCCCACCCACTCCCACCCCAGGCCTTCGCCCAGGCACTGCCCTCTGCCCTGCCTCCAGCTGTTTTGCTTTAATTATTATTATTATGGTTCTAATAATAATGAAAGGCAGTAAAGCACAGTGATTTGGAGCGTGGGCTGTGCAGCCAGACCGCCTGGTCGGACTGTGGCTTCACCACTTAGTGCCTATCGCCTCGGGCTGATTGGTCCTGCTTAACTGTGCCTCAGTTTCCTCATCTGTGAAATGAGAGCCCCAATCGCACCTTCCTCCCCGGGTGAGCGCAAGGTTGCAAACGCACTCGTGGACGTGGGGCCCCGTCAGGGCCGGCAGGATCCCGGGCTGGCTGACCTCGTCCTCAAGGTGGCCTCTGGCCCCACCACGCCCAGCTGTCAGGTCTGCCCTGCTGGCCACAGTTTTTTCTCCGCTCGACTCAACTCAGCCCACAGTCCCTGGCCCTCCCTCCTCGCCGCCTTGCGTTAGGATCTCAGAGCGGAGCTTCCTCCTCCGTCAGGCGGGGCACCCCCGAGGCCACGGCTCCTGCACAGGGGTGTGGGGTCATGCTCAGCCGCTCAACGCAGGGCCCTGCACGAGTGTGCGTCTCTGCTGCCCACGTGGCCTCCTCTCTCCCTCCTGGGCAGCTGGTCCCCTGGCTCCTCCTTCCTCCCACCTGCGGCTGCCCCCCTCCCACCAGGTGCGCTTGGCTCTACTCTCTGGACCACAAAACCACCTTCAGCCAGCACCACCCTCTCCTGCTCCCTCTTTGAGCAAAGCTCGGGAAGGCCTCCTGTCTGCACCATTTCTGCCCAGGCCACCGGTGACCTCCACGGTGCCAGACCCCATGGCCAGTCCCAGCCTGCACCGTGCTGTCCTTGGACACACCTGGACCTGAAGGGAGGCTATTTAGGCCTCTGTCTACCCCACTTCGGGGAATCTTGCTGCAGAAACTCCTGGGTGTGATTAGCACGTGCTGCCCAGAGCTGCAAGGAGGATCCCGCAGGAATTACAAAATCACCCCTGACCCCGAGGGTATCCGATAAGGGATGGAGGACGTGCACAGAGGGGAGGATGAGTCACCGGTGACTAAGCTGGGTTCCAGGGGACTCCAAAGACAACCTGCGATTTAGTAGCGGATTAGAGACAGGCACGTAACAGGCTCTGGAACGTGCCTCGTAAGTCGTAATGAACAAGGAGCGCCGTCGAGAAGACTGCAGTGGTGACATAAAGATCAAGAGGCTGCACGATTTAGAGAACAGGAAACCTGAAAACTCACACCTACCTGTGCCTAGAAATGCTGGACAAAACGTTACAAACACCTTCTAAATACATAACTGAGCTTGTAAGAAAGTGAGGAAAATCGCCGGGGGCAGCACGGTAGTATTAACATTAAGACATATATTTACGTCACAGCACATGAGGTGTAAGACATGCATGTGATGCAGGACGGTATCGGCACTAGCGAAGGCTAGCACGTGCTGGAATGTGCAATGACACATCTGGTGTGGTGTCCCCAACGCCTTGATGGACCCAGCCCCCCAGCCCCGGCAGCAACTCCAGTGGCAGACACGGCAGCCACCCCCCACGGCACAGATGAAGAAATGGCGCACGCCCCTACTTGGTGGAGCTGGGTTTCAGGCCCAGGCAGTCTGGTTCTAGAGTCTGTGTTCTTAACCATTACGCTCTACTAGCTGTACTTCAGTGTAATAGTGAAGTCACAGGAAAACTCTGTGAACTAAAAACCTAGACATTAAGTGAGCGTATGGCAGCCCTATGGGGTGGGCAGGGGGCGTTGAGACGGGGGCTTATTCAAACTAGCCAGGAGATGAGGCACCGAGCAAGGGGATGCTGGGTGGTGACACTGAGCTCTCCGCAGAATGCCAAGGGTCTCAAGGGGCTGCACCCTTGATAAATGGGTAGCCCAGGAACAAATCTGCCCACCGACCAAGAGAGATGACAAGAAAACTTGTCTGACCCCTCAGCTGGGCAGGACAAGGCATGGAACTCTCCTGGGAATCTAAAGCCAGGGGTCTGCCTTGCCGGGGATTAGGGTTGGTTCTGTACCGCCTTCATGGTCTGCAAAGCCCAAACCAACGGCATAAAAGGGCCCCTGCCTGGTGACAGCCCTAGGCTGCTGGGTAGAGCGATTATAAAAATACTCTGGATAGGGAAATTATAGCTAATAATAATTTATTGTATACTTCAAAAAAGCTAGAAGAATTGTAATGTTCCCAATACAAAGATAGATGTTCAAGGTGATGGATCTCCCAATTACCCTGACTTGATCATTACTCGTAGCACACAGCTGTCAAAATATCCTAGGTACCCCCAAGATATGTACATTATACATCAATTTAAAAAATGCTCTGGAGGGGCATGTTCATGAGCCAGGACGCTCACAGACAAAGCCTTGCCAGAGATAAACTCGAGTTCACAAGTTACGCAACACACAAGGAGACAGAGCGCCGGGAGGGAGGGAGCAAACCCTACAAACGTCAAGACGGAATTCCCAAGAACTTCAGCCAAGAGACCACTGGAGAGAGACTAGACTGTAAAATTAATTTGCTTAACATAATTAAAGACATAAAAGAAGGGATAAAAACATGAGACTATAACAAGATGTTGTAACAGCCAGGTGCCTCCAGGAGAGCTTCTGGGCTGTGCATCACCACGGTGCTCCCCCCAGGAGCAAGTCTGGTACCCGGGCAGGCAGGCCCTGGGCATGGGGCTCGGTGGAACCAGCTCTCTGGGCACCTGTCTGGTTGGAGGCGGGTGGACTCGAGAGGACGGCAGCAGCAGGCCGTCTCTGTGCTGAGTCCCCGTCCTTTCCTTGGCGCTCGGCAAAGTCCTAAGCAGCCCAAGCAAGCGCCTGGCATGGCCGGGAGGGGACTGGGCGCCTAAGCCCGCTCCCTAAGCCCGCTCCCAGCTGCGTCACGGTGAAGGAGACATCGGCTGTGAGTTGCCCTCTGCTGGGGAGAGGGCGTGGTTTCCACTGGCATCTCTGGAAGGGTGGGCACACCCGCCTCAAGGAGAAGCCGAGGGATAAGCACGGCCCATCCCTACGGAGCATCTGTGGTACCCAAAGATTTGGGGTGGAGGAGGAAAGACGTTATTTCCGTGGCTAAATACACATGGCGCTATTGCAGACAGAGGTGAAATTTCATGGATTTTGAAGATAACACATGAAACTCCAAAGTTGTCTCAAGGTTATGGGGCCTCATTGGGCCCCCCTTGCAGGCCCCCTGACGATGCGCCCCTCCCTCTTCTCTGCAGTCAGAAGAGCCTGGGGACCCTGCTCTGGACACTAGGTCCTTGGATCAAGCCAGGATGCGGAGGATACTGCTCACTACATCACAAGGGGTCCCATTATGAGGGCCCTTAGGAGGGTCATCCCTTGGGTCTCACTACCAGGAAAAGCTGTGCTTTCATCTTACGAGCATTATGAATCTTGTGGGTGATCCTCTTTCCCTCTTTGCTCTTGTTGCTAGGAGGCTCATAGTAAAAAAACAGTCCATATCTCATTGGATCTTCTGGCATGCTTTTAAAAAAATATCCAAGTACATGTTGATAATGATTATAGCAATAATACAAGCACGAGTGTTACATTATGACATTTCTAATAGCCCAGCACAGGCCTGAAGGATGCACATGTACAATCACGTTATCACAATATCCTCTGATGTAACAGGTACTGCCATTCCTGCTTTGCAGACAGGGCTGGTGAAGCTGCGGGAGGCGAGGTTATGCCCCACAGGCACGCAGGGCGTAAGAGGAGCCCAGCAGAGCATCACGCAGGGCATCCCCCCGGCCCACTTAGCGGGGAGTAGCAACACTCAGACCTGCTTCTGGGGCACCAGGGAGCAAGAGCTTGGAGGGTCCCACCCCCAGAGGCATCAGGGTGGGCGGGAAGGGGAACTCTTCCCGTGCCCCCAGGGTTTCCACATCTCCCACCCTCTTCGCCTCTGCACTATCCTCATCCATGAACTTGGTTTAAGTCTGGGAATGGACACTGGGTGGCAGAACCACCTGGCCCTGCTTTCCCCAAAGCCAGACCATTTCCACACTGTAATGCGCGGGGTGGGGGGGGGCGGGCACCGGAGAAAGGGTGCTGGGCGCCTTGTCAGGGTTCTGCCTCCCGCGGCCCTCCCCACCTGTCTCCTTCAGGGAGCCAGGCCCAAAGGACCCCGGGAAGTCACCCAGCTGTCCATTTTACAGATGGGGAGACCGAGGCCTCATCTATGGGTGGGGCATGTAGGGCCACCCACAGAGCAGGATGTCCCTATGCGTGAGGAAAAGGACAAATGCTCACTGGGCACTGCGCACCCAGCTGTCCCGGGAAGCCAGGTCAGAACGTCCACCCACGTTTTTCAGACACGGAAAGGGAGGCTGGGGTGGGGGGAGCCGAGTGGAAGGGCCCAGCTGCAGCGTGGGGGATTGAAGGGCCAAGATCTGAGCCCAGCCGTGACTCGGGAGCCACACGCTCCCCACAGTGACGCTGGCCAACACCACACAAGCCTCTGGTGATCCCGGCAGCTGCCACTCAGAGGTGCTTAGCACGTGCCAGGGCCTGTGCCAGGGGCTGCCACCTCCCCTCCCCAGACAGCCACAGGAGCCCAGGAGAGGAGGATGCACTGCCTAGAAGGTTCCAGAAGCCCCGAGAGGCAGGACAGCTTCTTCCAGAGGTGACATTTCAACCAGGCCTGGAAGGGTGACCTCAGCCCTGGTCTGGGGCCAGACCAGACTGGCAGAAAGAGGGCTGAACCCCAGCGCCCCAGTGTGGACGATGACACCAGCCGTCCCAGCCCTGCACTGGGAGACCACGCGCGCTGTCTGCACACGATCTCACATCGGCCTGCTGGAGGGGCTGGAGGGGGCTGGAGGGGGAAGCTGAGCCTCGGGCAGCACCGGGCAAAACGAGCAGTGGGGCGAAGGCAGGAGGGGACCCTTGAGCCCCAGACCCCTTGTTCCAGGGCTCTTCCCCGCGCCCACCCCCCACAGCTGCTGTCCCAGACCTGCCCCCGAAGGGCTGGGGGGCAGCCCGAGCTGGTGCTCAGACAGGCAGGGTACCCCTCGGGAATCAACCCCTGGACCCCCCCGGAGCCCCATGAGCAGGACTCAGGATGAAGCCGAGAAAGGGTGATGGGCATTCCAGGGAAGGGGCGAGCACAGAGGTGGGGGACGTGGCGCGGTGAGGCTGGGGCCGGGGCGCAGGGCTGGGCTGTGGGTGAGGTGGCCAGGCTGGGGGGCCCTGAGGGGTGTGGGAGCAGACGGTCTCAGGAAGACCATCCGTCACCTGGGATTCAGACCTCCCAGCTCCAAAGGGCAACCTCGCCCCCGCCTGTCCCCTCTGCAGGCTCTGAGCGCCTGCAACCTGGTTCCACCACGACCTCGAGTGAGGACTGGGCGCTTCACATGGGATGGCGCCAGTAGCCTCACGGGGTGGGCGAGGGTGGAAGGGGCGGTGGATGTGGAAGGAGAGGTGGGGCCCCGGGAGCCCCCTCCTCTCGGGATGTTTTCCAAGCCCTTGAGGCTGGGTCACCCGGCCCAGCTCTGGGCCCGCTGGGCTCATAGCTCAGGCTCTGCGGGCACGGGGTAGGGGTCCGGGGGGCCACAGCCTTGTTTATCGGAAAGCCCAGGCCCCACCCCTAGCCTGCCCTCCGGCCTGGGTCCCCAGGACCCTCATCAACTCGGGAACTCCTTGTCTCCCTGCACCCCAGGACCCCGCCCTGCCCAGGGCACACCCCACCAGCCACTGCTGTCAGAGCAAATGAAACGGAGCCCTCGGAGGGGGCCCAGCCACTGTTCTTGGGCTATCGATTCTAACACAGGACCAGGGTGGCCCCTCTTCAGTGATCCACGAACCCCAGTAAAAGATGACAAGGGCAAAAGGTCACACATGGAAGCTGATTCCACTCCCTGGGCGGCCTGGGAGCAGGTTTCCCATCTTCCTGGTGGAGACTGAGGCTCAGGACACAGCGTGCGAGCAATGGGAGGCCAGGGGGTGGGTGACTCTGCACCAGTGCTCCTGGGCCCCAAGGGACTGGATCTGGGGCCGGCTGGAGGACGCACCTGCAGGAGTCCCTGAGGGTCCACAAGTTGCCCTTCGATGGGGCCTGAGGCAGATCTATGGCCTGGCTGGGCAGGAGCCAGCGGGTGGACACAGTGTCCTGGCCCCTGCTCTCCCTCTAATCTCCTCAGGGGTGCTGGGCGTGGGAGGACGGCTTTGCCCAGCACCTGGCCTGGGCCCTCAGGGGGCTCCTCGTTCAGATGTCGCCGTTTCAGTTTTGAGTAACCGAGGTCTGGCTCCTTGTCTTGTGGTTCTGGGCGTAGGTGGCAGATGGGGTGGGGGCCGAGGCAAGAAGCCGCTGCCCCAGGAGCTGAGGCTGCAGGTGGCCCTCAAGGAGGGCGACTATCCCGACTATAGACTGTGTCGCTCCCCTGGCACGGGCTCGGCCCGCGGGGATTTCCCCAGACTCAAGCGCAGACGACAGGAAGAACCCGGGTTCTCTAGGGCTTTGCTGTGGGGATGAGGCAAGCGGGTGGCCATGCAGCGGGATGCTCCCAGTCCCCTGCAGGGAGCCCAGGTCATCAGCTCCCAGGGTGTCCACAGGGAGAGGAAGGGGAGCCAGGAGCTCCCATGAAGTCCCCCTAGTGAGTGAAAGCAGAGGCCGGCTTCCTGGTGAAAGGCGCTGTCCTGGGAGGCCAGGCCCAGTTTGTGTCCACATGCTTGCCCTTCACTCTGTCAGGGATGACCTTCCCATGAGCCTGGTTTGGCCAGCCAACTCCTATTCAACCTGCAAAACCCTGTTTGGGGTGACCTCACCCACCAAAGTCTTCTCCATGAGCCCTGCCCCATCACACACACACACGTCTGTGTTAGGAGGACAGTACTGCCGTGGTCACCTGCCGCAGCGGGCACGTTCCCCGGGTGGCTCAGAGAAGCCTTGGGGAGCACTGCAGGATGAGATTCGTCTGTTTCCTCACTGGCTCCTGCAGGCATAATCTGCCAGCAGCTACTCAGCTCCCCCCCCAGGCCCTGTGCTGTCTCTGCCACACTCCCGGATGAGGGGAGCCATCTGCAGCCTCCTTCTCATCCATGTGTTTCTTGAGAGCGTGGTAGGTGCCTGGCCCTGAGCTCAGCGTTCTGACCTGACCCTGGCCCAGCCCGCTGCCCGTGCCAGCCTCGGTTCATGTCTTCGCTGGGCCTTCATAACTGCTCCGTCAGGAAGGTGGCAGGCTGGGGGGGCGGGTGGCGGGGGTCTTCATCTCACCAATGGCAGTCTGGGGCCCTGAGCCAGCGGCTACGTCCGGGTGCCCCAGCCGAACACCGTGGGGACACGGGGCCCTCACCAAGGGAAGGAGGATGGGTGGGCCCCCGGCAGGCCTGCTCCTCTCCCCGACTCTCCCCTGCCCTCTCCTACAGCACCCCGTGTTAGTGCACAGGCAAGGAGGAAATTCATCTGAGCTGGGTGACAGTGATAGCCCACCCCTGATCTGCCAGCCCCCAGGCCTGCAGCCGCCCTGGAGGGTGCCCTCGGCGTCGCGGCTGGCAGGCGCGGGCAATGGCCGCGGACCTTGACCATCAGCACGAGGCCTCCCTGCTTCACTGGGTAGCGCCTCCCCCACCTTCAGGTAGGGCAGAGGACACTTCGATGCCACTGTCACAGCCTCTGTGACGCAGTGGGCAGAGGAGACCTCGCTGGAGGTGAGGCAGGTCAGACTCAAGGGTCAAACTGCTCAGTGGCCACATGAAGCAGGTGACCTCTGTGCTGTCCCCGGCTCTGTCCCCTCACTCTGGCCACCGCTCTAAGGCCCAGGCCACAGCATCCCTTCCACACTGGCCTCCCTGCTGCCGGCGACCCCAGGCTGTGGCTGCAGGGGCCTCTGAGAAGGGCAGCTGCCGTGTGTCCCTGCCTCACCCCTCCCCAGGCCCCCAGGGCCCTCTGCATGGCCCACGCAGGCCCCATGGCACAGTGTCCTCTCGGGGCTCGGTGGCTGCTCTTCTCCCAACAGGCCTGGCCCCATGAGGTTGGGAAACAGAGTGAGACAAAGTTCAGCACTGTCCTCACGGTGTCCGCTGGACGTTCGGAAAGGGACAAAGCTTCCCACACCTTTTCTACTGACGTTTGCAAGCTCCTCCTAGGGTTCCCAGGAACTGAGTTTGAGGAGGGCTGGCCCTCAGGGTGAACAGCCACCACCCAGCAGACACCCACTATGTGCCAGGCACATGCTGAGCCCCACAAGGATGCTAGCGAGCAGGGTCAGCATACCCATTCCGCAGACGCGCAAGCTGAGGCTAGAGAGGAGAAGGGACTCGTGCAGACTGTGTGTGGCTGGGCTGTGGACCCAGACTCTACCATTCCTGAGCCCCGAGCTTTTAGTCGCTGGTGGTACAGTGAGGTCAGGAAGGCTGACCCCTGGGGGCATCAGCCTGGCAGACACCAGTGACCCTGGAACGCCAGGGTCCAGTGGGAGTTGCCGGCTTCAATGTGGAGACCCTGTCACCATCCAACCCCTGCTCCATGCAGGCCCAGCAGCCTGTGCCTCAGCCCCGCCCTGGCCCAGGCTCTGAACCCCCTCCTGGCTCCTTCTGCCGCTGCTGTGTCACCTTGCGTTCTTGGGGACTCTGAGCCTCTAGGCGCCAGCTAGACCCTGCAGGTAGCTGGGAGCCAGGCCCAGCGTGGGAGGGGGCCCGAGGCCAGGTGTCAGTCCCCTGCCCCACCCAGTACTCCCAGGGCATCTGTGACCCAGAGAGATATCCCAGCTGGGCTCGTCCTGGGGGCAGGCCTGGAAAAATGCCCCCCACGTGGCAGTTGGGCACCCAGGATGGGGAGGACAAAAGCTAGTGGACACGGCTATGGGACCTCAACGGAGCAAATGCTGCCATCAGCCCCGGCCCCAGGACGCCAATCTCCTGGCTGGGCTGTGGCGAGACCCCTCGCTGCCCTGCCAGGCAGGAAGCAGCCCTCCCCGGTCTGTCCCCTCACCCATCCTTCCCCACTCCCCTTCCCTCCTCCTAAGTGTGCCCTGCAGGGCGGGGAGGGCGCGCCTTCCCAGGGGCTGTGCCTGCTGCCCATTTCAGAGACGACGCATTTGATGTTCAGAGAGGTAGAGCAACCTGCCCAAAGCCACACAAACTGGCCAGCAGTGGAGCTGGGACTCGAACCCTGGACCCTGCAGCCCGAAGGGTCGGCATCAGCGTCTGTCCCCACAGCACCTAGCACCATCCCTTCCGAGAAACACCTGTTGCATGAATAAGTCAGTCAATGAAGGAATGGAGTAGAAGGCCCCAGATCGCAGCAGCTCCCAGGAGGGAACGGACAGCAGTGCCCCCTGCCCACCCCGTCCCCATTCACTCAGGCTCGGGCCCAGCCCTCCCTCCTTGCGGGGTCTCTCGCCATCCCTAGCCCACCCTCCTCCGGGTCTCCAGCCACACGGCACTACCGGTCCACACCCCTGTCTCCCGGCAACCGCCCTTCAGCACCCTGCCAGCCCTCTGGTCGGGCCAGGGCCTCCTCTGGGCTTCCTCAGCCCTGGGCTTCCCTCTGGACGGTTCCAATCGCGCCACGGTCTGTGCCTGGTCACACCCGCCCCCCATCAGACTGGTCAGCCTCCGCCATCAGATCGATTGTCCCAGAGGGCAGGGGCTGTGTCTTTATAGCAGTTGTGCCCCAGGGCTGAGCACAGAACTCTAGAAACTTTGAAAAATACAAAAAAGATGGAAGAAGAAACAAACTGCCAGAAGTTACTGGTCCCTATCTTGGGTCATGTCATCCCAGTCTTTTCTCGATGCCTGTCTGCGCACGTTTGTCAGACGCCACCAGGAGCATCCTGAGAACACAGCTGCCACCTGCCCCTTTCCCAGGTTTGCAGGATGGATGGAGGTGGACGGAGGTGAACGGCATCTCCCAAGCCCCAGGCAAGGGTGGAGTTGCCCAGGGTCGTTTAGCTGCAAAGGGAGAGGCTCGGACAGGAAGGGCAGCCCTCCTGACCCCCAGGGCACCCCACCAAGTGTCTCTCAGCCCAGCTGAACGCCCGTCACCCTGGAAGGTGGGAAACGGAGGCCCCGTCTGCACAGACAGCTCCCCACCTGGGCGCTCCTGACAGGCGCCCTCCTGTCCCTTAACATGCATGCCTTGGATGCCTGGCACTTGCTGGCTCTCTGCCTCATTCATCAGGCACTGCTGGGGCCCTGCTCTGTGTCCCCCCAGCCGAGCCCTGGGACCCAGAGATGAACCACACAGAGCACAGCCCTTGGAGCTGCAGGCTGCCGGGGAGACCAGAGAACAGGGCGGTGAAGCGGCACACGACAGGCGCCGTCTCAAAGACACAAGCAAAGAGTCCAGGCTGACGGGGGTGTCAGGAGGGCACCAGCCCACCATGCCTGGAGCAGCCAGGAAGGCTTCCTGGAGGAGGGCGCCTCCCAGCAGAGGCTTGAAGACCCAGAAGCCCAGCAGGTGAAGGAGGGTGGGAAAAGCGGTCCAGGCAGAGGAACAGCAGGAGGAAGGCCGCGGCGGGCAGGAGCAGAAGGCCTGTGTGCACGGGCAGCCGCGAGGGGGGGCAGGACGGTGGGCTGGAGATGACCCGGCTGCCCACAGGGCCGCAGTAACTTGTACGCAGCCCGGCTCCCTCTCACGGCTGCCTGGCGCGGGGCTCCGGGGACCAGAGCTCCCCTCCAGAGCTCAGCACCTTGGACACGACGTCCACCTTCACACGAGCTGGAGCACCAGCTCCCGGTTATTTCCTGGGCAGGCCCACAGCAAAGCCTGCCAGGGCCTCTCTGGAAACCGGAGCCGTTCCAAAGGCTGATCTGTGCTGGCCAGGCCTTGGCGGATGCGAGGCCGCGAGGAGGAACAAGGACACAGGTGTGAGCCTCGCTTGCTCACAGGGAGAAAGCAGAGTTTATCCCCAATTTACAAATCTAGGACTAGGACTCAGAGAGGTGGAGCAAACTGCCTGAGGTCACACAGCACATACCCACCCCTCTCTAGATCTGTGGGCTCTCCTCACCGTGGCATAAGCTTCCCCGAGGACGAGTTTACCCAACGTGTCCCCTGCTGGTCCCCGGAGCTTAGGACACTGGCCTGTGGCCAGTGCACCCAGAATGTGTTTTATGAATGAGTGAACAAAAGAAACCCCTGTTCTTCCTCCCACACCACGCGGCAGTAGGAAGAAGCCATCTGCTACTGTTTTTTGTTGTTGCTGCTACTCCAAAAATCAAAAGCACAAACCCGAAGTCACAGCACTGTGTCACATCAGAGCGGACAGACATCCCAGTCCTGACTGGGCTGGAAGTGGGTTGGGCTCGCTGGGCCGGGGGCACACAGCAGGGCCTCGTAGTCCCACAGGCGAGGGCCGAATGCCTGCTCGGCCACGAACAGCCGTAAGACCCGACACATTGTGTCCCCCTCTCCGAACCTCGGCGTCCCCACTGCTAACCCAAGACGCAAAGAGGACCTACCTTGCCGGGAGCCAGGAGGACTCAGGAGGCGGGACGCTGCCAGGGTGGGCTCCGGGTGGGATCCTGGCCGGCTGGGCTCCTCTGCCCTGCGACCTGGCCGAGGCCTGCACCCTGCCGGGGGTGAGCTCTGAGACCCTGCTCAGCGCTGACCACGCTGCGTGGCCTGGCCTTGTGGGTGGCCCAATGGCTTACGCATTATGAGGCACCCACGTGGCCAAAGGGCAGAGGGGCCCAGGAGCACGAGGGCAGGTGGCTCAGCGGGCTCCCCGTGACTCAGCAGAACAGCGAGGCTGCAGGCCTCGGGTGGGAGCTGCCCCCGACTGCACCCTGCGCAGGGAAGCCCAGCTGGCGGCTGATAAATATTTTATCGCTGCTCACAGAGCAGTCCCCAGGAAGGAGCCTGCAGCCTGCGAGCCCACAGAGCACCCCTTCCTACCCGGACAGAAGGAAGTGGCCAGGGGCAGCGTGCAGGGTGGGGCCGGGAGCCAGACACCTCATGCCTGCCCGGCTCTGACTTCAGGTCAGCTCAGCAAATGCCCCCTGAGCCCCCCACACTCTGTTCTACCCCATGCTGGGTGCTGGGCTCGGCCGGCCGTGCCCCACGGACAGCTCCCCTCCCCCTCTTCAACCTGTCTAGAACACCAACACTCTGCTCCTTGGCCCGGTCAGATACCCCATCCTGCTGGCCCAGTGCCACTGCCACCTCCTCCAGGAAGCATTCCTGGCTTTCCCCTTCCTGCTGTGTGACCTTGGGCAGGCCCAGCACACTCTCTGAGCCTGTTTCTACAAAGGAGCTATGATCCCCACTCGTGGGGGACAAGATGAGATCGGCTAACTGAAGGCTCTCCCAGCACCCTGCCCACACAGACTCACTCCAGCTGGCAAGAGTCGGACAGTGGGACTCAAATCAGGGAACATCAGTGGGCACGGCAAGGAGTGGGGTGCAGGGATGTTCAGATTCTGGCTCCTGCTTGCGGGGCCCGCAGTGTCACCGGGGAGATACGACCTAAATAATAACAGTAACTGCGACCATGGTAACAGTGGCTAGCACGTCGTAAGCCCCTGCCATGTGCCCCTGCCACCCCACATCCTATCCCTCATTCACTCCTCCCAGACCCCTGTGACAGGCGGTGCTGGCTCCCACCTGTCATCAGAGCAGGAACCTGAGACACAGAGAGGGTCAGGGCCCTGCTCAAAGTCACACAGCTATTCACATCACTGTGCACACGGAGGCCCCACCGGAAGGGGGATCCAAGGCAAATGACAGACATCCATGGGGCAGGACACCGTGCAGCCACTAGAAACTTGTCACTGCTGCCTGGGAAGTCCCGGACTGCTCAGGGACAGGACAGACGCTCATGATGTTACATCCAGCAAAGAAAGCAGGAGACGAAACTTTAGGTGTGGTGTGATGACACCATATAAATCTACTTCTACGTCAGGATGCAGTTACTGAAAAAAAGCCTGGAAATGGATACACAAAAGCGATGATGTTCAGGTGGCAAGGTTACAGGTAAAATTAGTCTATTTTCCAGACTTTATACAGTATGTGCACATTGATTTTATAATTTAAATTTTCCTTAGAAATAGAATTGGTCCACCTCTAGGAGTTATTGAATGCCTACCGTTATCCTCCCTGGTGAGCGCTTTCTCCTCTCTCAGCCTCAGGTTTGGTGTGTGGGAGGGCTGAGATGGTCAGAACTGTGGATGATGCAGATCTTGGGGCCATGAGTGGACCTCTTGGCTCCTTCAACCCAGCAAGGCCAAGGCCAAGCTCAGGATCTTCTCCCTATCTTCTCTTTCCACGTTGAGTCGATTGTACCAGGGACCATCACCACCACCTACCCAAGTCCTAGATTAATAATTGCAGGGGCTTATAGAGTAGTGAGCTCCCTGTCACTGAAAGTAATCAAGCAGGGGGTGCATGTTTATCCACCAAGAAGTGGCCACAAAGGATGGCTTCCAGTCCATCTAAATCAGACCCAAAATTCTGACCAGCTGTGTAGCCGTGGACAAGACGCTGATATCTCCCTGCCTCCCCTTTCTCAGCTGCACAGTGGGACCATAACAGCAACTAACCTCACAGGGCCTGCAGAGGGTCAAAGGAGGGCAAATACGTGAACATCTCAGATGCCTTCCGGGTGCATCACAGGGCTGGATATATGTTGCTATTATTATTTCACAGCTTTCCCCTACCCATCCTAGAAGCTCTGCAAGGCAGAAAGCAAAATTCCTGCTTACAGATGAGGAAACTGAGGCATAAAGAGTGACCCCTCATGGCCGGGGCTCAGGAGACAGCAGCCCCTTCCAGAGGCGTATCCACGCTCTGGAGCCAGGACTGAGCAGAGCACGCTCTCTCTGCTGAAATGGATACACATATTTTCCTGACGATCTTTTAAAAAGAGACCTGCCCCCCCATTGCCCTAGCGTGTGACAACACAACAGCGGACTCCACTCTGCCCCCACTCCTCGGGGCAGCGTTCGGACGGGCACAGGCACCAGCCGAGGGCTTCCCTCCACCCGGCCCCGAGAGGGCCCTGCACTCGTCTCAGAACCTGCACCCCCCAGGCCACCCCAGAAAGTGGGCACCAACACTGACATTAACACTCATGCCAGCAGTAACGCCATGGCTAATGCCAGGACAGCCTTACCACGAGACCACGACACCGCATACCACGGCACTATAAGACCACGTCACTACAAGACTACAAGACCACAGCACTAAAAGATTACACAACTAGCACTATAAAACCACGTCATTACAAGACCACAAGGCCACATCACTGCAAGACTATGTCATTATAAGACTGCAAGACCCTGTCACTACAAGACACCTCACTACAGAGCTACAAGACCATGTCTTTGTCACCTAAGCTGGTTGCTCCAGTGCACGCCTTACTCAGGGAGGTGAGGCAGGCGGGCCTGGCCCTGGGCTCCCAGCCTCTGCCCCTCCTCGGCCGCCTGGGCGAGGGCCCGGCCGGAAGCCGAGCCCTCCAGACCGCACAGCACTGGGCCTTCTGAGACGGAAGGTCCCCGAAGTCACCAAGAAACATGCTCACCCACGGACTTCAAAGCCCCCAGCCCCCTAGGTGCTCCCCCATCAAGATTCAATTTTAAGACATAAAAGAGGGAAGTGGTTAAAAGCCAAAAGAGGGCTGTGTCGTTACCTCTTTGTTCCACTAAGCCACGGCTTCGTACCGGCCCAGAGTCTGATTCACACTTCTCACCTCTAACCCAGGAGATGGCTGGTCCCACTCAGTGCCGGACCCCTGCAGGCCCCCTGGGCTTCAGGGTGAGGGTCCTGAGGCAGGATGTCCCGACCCCGCTGTCTGACCCCGAGCGCTGCTCACACCGCCATTGGAACAGATGGCTCTGCATCCACGTGGCACTGGCGGCCCGCCCCTTTCTGCGTGGGTCCTTCTGTCTCCAGGCCTGGAGAAGGTCTTTGTGAATGAGTGATTGAGTGAATGAATGACTTTCCCTGCCCTTCTATGGGAGTCTGAGAGCTCTGTTCTTCTCACAGATGTCCCGGAACAATGTGTTCATGTCCGTGAATGCCCACATCTCGGGGCACCTGGAGAGGGCCTGGCCTTCCTCCTTCCTTCCCTCACTCCCACCCCTCCCAGTGTCTGCGCCCCTGACTTTGCTGGGGGTGTTGACACCGGGTGTTATCTCCCAGTGCCTGTCTTGAGCAGGAAGGCTGGCACCATGCAATGTCACTTGCCTCTGCCCAGGCAGCTCTGCCTGACCACCCCCAGGCCTTTTAAGCCGTCCATCAGAAACAAAAAATCCATTAGCTAACAAATGTTTCTGCAGAGACCGCCTTCCCTGCTGATGAGGAATTAAGTCCATGTGAATGTCCCCATCACCAGACAGTTATAAGAGCCGTGATACAGAAAAGTGTATGTGTATGCATGAGTGTGTGTGACGAGTCAGGCATTGCACCTCTTTGGAACCCTGTCACTGTCCCATGGTTGGGGGGGAATATTATGATTCCCAGTTTTCAGATTAGGAAACCGAGGACCAGAGAAGCAAAGTGACTTGTCCAGGGCCACACAGCCAGCCAGTGGTGGAGCTGGGATGCTGACCCAGGGCTGCCTGACTCCACAGCAACCCCGCCCCCACAATTTAAACAAAGGGCTCAGAGTCCCAGACCATGGGGGACAGGGTTTCCCGGGGGGGGGGGGTGTGGGTTGCCCAGGGACACAGCAAAGCCTCGGCCCTAGGATGGCCCTTCTTGAGTCCTCCTTACTGCCTGCCAGAAGGAGATGGATGACCTTGTCCCCCTCATCCAATGCTACAACCCACTGGTGCTCACACCTGAATGTGCACCAGCATGGGGGGGACTTGTCAAATGCAGATTCCTGGTGCTCCCATCAGCACCTCAGCAGAAGGGCACAGGAACCGGCATTTTCTCAAGCCCTGTGGTTAAGGAGGATAATCCCGTGGTCCAGGACCTCACTTGGAGAGCCCCCAGCTCACCCCCAGCAAGGATTCTCCAGGCTGGGCCAGGAGAAGGTCCGAGGGGCCGAGGTCTGAGATACACCTCCCCTCCTGATCTAGTCCGGGGAATGGGCCTCGGGCCCTCAGGATCCCTGGACACGTGGGCACTGCCACGCTGTTGCCGAGAGCATCGCTAATCACCTGGGCAGTCATGCCACCCCACATGGGCCATGCGGCCCCTGTCCATAGTTGTCACTCCCACCCATGCGGCAGAGGGGGAAGTGGAGGCTGTCTGGAGGGAGTGACCCAGTCACTGAGACCACATCCTGTGGCCCTTGGGCCAGGGACCCTCCCCCAATGCAGCATATTCTCCCCTCCCTTGGCTCTAGTGGAAAAAAATCTTAGAAAGCGTCAGGCCTGCCGGGAACAAGGTCTAGTGATCAATCTGATTTGGCCCGAGGCTCAGAGCCCTGGCCAGGCAGACCTGCCCAGTGTCCTCACCTGTCAAGGGATGGTGAGGGGTCTCCCCAGCCTCTGACCTCACAGACCCCTGAGTGCTCCAGCCCCAGGGCCTCTGCCCTGGATCTGCCTGCTGCCTCTCCCCCACCACTCTGCAGGGCCAGCTCCCTGCCCGACCGTGGCTGGAGGCCCAGGCCAGAGGCCAGAGGGGTGGGGGCCGCAGGCTGAGCCAGGACAGGGCTCTGAAAGAAGGCCCCCCCATCTTTGCTCTATTAAGGGGGACAGTGGATAGGGAGGGAGAGCTGCAATGGGGAAGGGTGGTGCTGGGGAGGCAGATCTCCAGACCAGGCAGCTGGACTGGGGGCTGGACGGAGACCCAGAGAGACCCACCCACAGAGCCGGAGAGAAACTCAGAGATAAAGAGAAGGGGGCGGGGCGGGGGGCGAGAGAGCCTGGGAGAGGGGACGAGCTCGGGAGGTCCCGGGAGACTGGGAGTGGGAGAGGCTGAGCCCCCACCCATGCGGGCCGCCCCTGCCCCGCAGATGCCGCCCGACCCCTACCCCAC
This sequence comes from Varecia variegata, assembly GCA_028533085.1. Lineage (NCBI taxonomy): Eukaryota > Metazoa > Chordata > Mammalia > Primates > Lemuridae > Varecia > Varecia variegata. The sequence continues at coordinate 3,431,078 of CM052440.1, forward strand.
CCCCGGGCCCCGCACTCGGCGCCGCACACACGCGCCACCCTGCCGGCGCCGCCCCGGGGCCCCCGCCGTGCGCAGGGCCGCGCGTGCCGCCCCCCCACCCCCCGCCCCTGCCCGGCTGGGCCTCTGGACCCGTCGCCGCCGCTCACCTTGGTCCCCGCGCCGCTGCCGCCGCCGCCACCGCGCAGAGCCGGAGCCAGAGCCAGGGCAGGGGAGGGGGCCGCGGAGGCCCCGCCCCGCCCCGCCCCCCAGGCCCGCGCGGGGGCGCCCACGGCCGCCGCGGCCCCCGGAACTCGGGCGCTGCCGGAGGGACCCGCGCGAGTGCGGCCAGCCGGGCCGCGGCACGCCCACCCTCCCGGCCCACCCGGCGGGGCGCGCGCCCACCCTGCCGCTCCGCCCCCGTGCGCTGCGCAGGCCAAGGGCGGTGCCCGCCGGCCCGGGCGTCCCGGGTCACCCCGAGGCCCAAGTCGGCTCTTCTGCCAGCGACGCCGCAACCCGCTCCTGGGCGGGCGGTCCTCAGACGTGCCCTGCGCACCCCTCCCCAAGTCTCGGCCGAGCCCGGAGGGAAAATCAGACAGACCCAGCCCCTGCCTGGGGCTCAGGGACAACGGAGGCGGGGCGGGGCGCGGGGAGGGATGGTAAACCAACGATCCAGCGACGAAGAGGACCCGGGGCTGCGGTTCTCAGGTTCTCAAAGTGTGGCCTCGACCTGCCCTCCCAGCCGCGGGAACTTGTTAGAAGAACAGTTCTCGGGCCTCACCCAAGACCTACACAAGCGCGGCTCTGGGTTGGGCCCCGGTTTTAACGAGCCCTTGGGGCGAGTACAAAGTTCTGTGCGGTTTGAGAAGTGCTGCCCTGGCGGAAACGTCCGACCCTGGACACACATCCCGCACCCACATCCCACATCCCGC
>CM052440.1:3432485-3457750 GCA_028533085.1 Varecia variegata
GGTGTGTGTGTGGTGTGTCATGTGGTGTGTGGGGTGTGTGGGGTGTGTGGGGTGTGTGTGGTGTGTGTGGCGTGTATAGGTGTGTGGGGTGTGTGTGGTGTGTGGTGTGTGTGTGGTGTGTGGGGTGGTGTGTAGTGTGGTGTGTGTGTAGGTGTGTGAGGTGTGTGTGGTGTGTCATGTGGTGTGTGTGGCGTGTGTAGGTGTGTGGGGTGTGTGGGGTGGCATGGTGCATACGTGTGATGTGTGTGGAGTGTGTGTTTCTGGCGGGTTCCGCTGCTGACTGGAGCACGGCTGCCGTGTTTCAATGGGGACACTGGTTTCAGTGGCCCGAGGGGCTCTCTGTTGGGTGGCAGATGACAGGGGACCTGGTTGTCTTTTTTTTGTCTCTTGCCTTTGTCTGTTTGCCTTGAGGACTCTGCTGTCTTCTGGCCTTGGTGACACCATGACTTTATGACAGGTCCCAGACGCTGGTTTGGTGGGGTTGGCTGTGGGCTTGGAGGCCGCCCCGCAGACAAGTTTGTCACCATGTGTTTGCGTGGTCTGTCATGTTTATGTCGCCATGTGTTTGCGTGGTCTGTCATGTTTATGTCGCCACGTGTTTGCGTGGTCTGTCATGTTTATGTCGCCACGTGTTTGCGTGGTCTGTCATGTTTATGTCGCCACGTGTTTGCGTGGCTGTCCCTCCCAGCACGGATAGAGTCCTCGAGGTGTTGGTCCCGGCGGTGCATCCTGAGCTGAAGTCACTGCGGGAGGGAAGCCTGCGTGTGCCGGAGCGGAGAGCGGCCCCTCGAGGTCTGTGGGGTCTCTGGGACTCCCTCTTTCTGGAGCTGCTGCAACCGACCGCGGGTTTTTGTTCTGTGTTCAGTTTTGACTCACAGTTAAAGTGGTAAAACTACGGCTGTGAGTTCTCCTTGTGTGTAAATGACCAAAAAATATTTTCCCTGCTTGAAAAAGGAAGGTCTGTTTGGAAACCCTTCTCGTCACCTGGGCCTGCCTGCTAGCCCTGTATTGCAACTACTGGAGATAAACGGAAAATAAAAATGGATCACTTCTGTGCACTTCGGAGATTGCTAGCACGGACTGGTCTCTATAACAATGAGGAGCTGTATGTCATGTGTCACGGCTGAGTCCCCACACCCCACCCCGTCTATGCTGAAGTCCTAGCCCCCAGGGCCTCAGAGTGTGGCTGCATTTGGAGACAGGGTCTTTACAGAGGTGACTGAGGTTAAATGAGGTCATACGGGTGGGCACCACCAGTACGGCTGCTGTCCCTGTGAGATCAGGACACAGATGCATCAGAGAGGGACGACCACGTGAGGATGCAGGGAGGTGGCATCTACACGCCCAGGAGAGAGGCCTCAGAAGGAACCAGCTCTGCCGACACCTTGGTCTCCGACTTCCCACCTCCGGAACTGGGAGGACGTAAATTTCTGTCGGCTGAGCCGCCGAGTCTGCGGTCTTTGTTGGGGCAGCCGGAGCAAGCTAGTGCGTCGTGACTGATGGCTACTAGAACTCGCAGACGGCTCTGCTTGGTTTATATAACAACAGTCTGGAGGGGCCTGGGCCTGCGTTCGGGGTGGGAGAGGCCGTCTGGCTGGTCTGGGGCTTTGCGGCAGCTGCGGCTTCTGGCGGGGTCTGGGCACTGTGCCTGCTGTCCCTGCTCTCCAGGACACGAGGGGAGTTTACGGAGACAAAGTGACGTGAGGGAAACGTCACACACGAGCTGCAGATGTCCATGTGTGGCTCTTTGTGCATGTCCTCACGTCACTTAGGGATGCGGGGGGTTTCAGAATCAGCCTCCGTGGTGGGATTCTGACACGGCCTCCAAATTCCTGCTCCGGGTGGACACATGCTCCACCCCTTCTCCCAGCTATCCAGTCAAACGTGAGTCTAGGTGCTGCTGGGAAGGGACGTTCCAGATGTGGATAAGGCCCCACGGTTGCCCCTAAGAGGACGGTTCTCCTGGGTGGGCCTGACCTAACCAGGTGAGCCGGCCACAGGGACCCGGCCCTGCTGAGGGGGAGCTTCCAAGAGTGGGAGGGGTTTGACGAGATGTACACTGCTGGCTTTGAGGATGGCGGGGCCACATGGCAAGGGATGCTGGTGGCTTTGGTGACTGAGGGAGGCCCCTGACCAGCAAGAACACAGGGGCTCAGTTTTCCACCTGCAAGGACCTGAGTTCTGCCACAGCCAGTTGCGGCTGGCAGAGGCTCCTGGGCTCCAGGTGACAATGCAGCCGGCAGACACCTTGACTGTAGCCTGTGAGACCTGGGCTGGGGAAGCCAGGCCGCCACGCTGGGCTTCAGAGCTGCACAGCTGAGCGCTAGGAAGGGGTGTTAGTTTGTTCCTCTGCACAGGAAACGCATACAGGGAGGCGGGTTGGCATGCAGGTGCGTAGCTGAGGCCAGAACCCGGGTCCCCACATCCCCTCCACCACGGCTCCTCTGTTCTATGTCAGCAGTGCCTCTGTCTGCAGAGCAGCCCCTCCCCATCGCCGTGGGTGGCCCGTGGTCGGCAGTGACCTCCCCGCCGTGGCAGAGATGTGAGACGTGGCCTCCCACCGTAACTCCAGGCTGCAGGTCCACTCTGCGGCCAGCCTTCCTGCGCAGCATTCGGTGACGGCAGAGTGGGACAGAGGGATAATGACAAGAGAGGGAAGCCAGGTGTCTTTTGGGTTTGTGGTGTTGGATCTGGAGGAAAGGGGAGGGGAGGACAAGCAGCGTGTCAGGGTTTTGCAGGGACGTTGGGGGTGTGGAGGCCATGCAGCTGTCAGGGTTGGGCGGGCTGGGGTGTGCAGGAAAGGGTTAACTCAGCAGGCCTGGGTCCCTCAAACCCTGCATGTTCCAAGGCCCCTGAGCTGCTTCTGGGAGATGACCTCTGAACCCTTGGAATGTCCTGCCCTTCAGGGTTTTCGTATCCCTGAGGCCTTGGGCCCTGACTCAGGGTGACAGTTTATGTAACAATGTGGCCACTGGCCAATGCCGGTTTCTGTCGGGTCACCTATAGCCGTCTGACCACTGGGGGGATGGAAACCGGCTCAGTTTTACATCTGAGTGGCTAAGGTTAGTCCTGTGGGTCCCCAGCCTCTGGGCTGGCCCCCAGTAACACTGGACACCGAGGCTCAGGTGAGCCGCCCTGACAACTTTTCTCGTGTTGTCACACGTGGCCACTGGGAGAATCAAGTGCTGTCTTGGGACTCACTGGAGAGGACAGCTGGACGCTCGTGCCTGGTCTCTCGTGGACTTTTCCCTGCACTCCTGTTCCCCTTGCTAATCCTAATCTCTGTCCTTTCTCTGTGATAAGTCGCAGCCGAGGACAGTGGCCTTTTCGGGCCAAACTGCTCTCCGGGAGGCCCCTGCTGTCTTTGCAGCGCTCGCCGCGGTGTGATTTCTGTGCGAGGTTGTGTGTTTCTCTGTCTGCCTCGCTGGGCTACAAGCTCCGTGAGGCCCCATCCACGTGCTGGGACAGGCCTTGGCACAAAGCAGACGCTCAGTGAGCATGTGCGGGGACAAATGTACACCTGGGTTGGTGAGACTCCACCTACAGCTCGCGTTGTGCTGAGGAGAAAGTCCTGCCAAAGGCCGACCCACGGAGAGCCGGAGAGCCGGGGTTGGGTAAGCCGGAGCCTTCCCAGCCCTGCAGGACGCCCCGAGGCCCTGGAGCTGCCGGGCCTGGGCTCCCCCAGAGCCCGAATGCCTCCCCCTCCCTGCTCCGTGTCATGGCTGCTCGGTGTTTTTCCAGTAGAGGTGGCAGTCAGAGTCTCAGGGGGTTCAAAGCTACAGAGCTGATCACTTCCAGCTAATTAAAACACGATCTGCAAATCAGGCTTGCAGGGCAACCTGCCTCTGCCAGGCTTTCCACGCGGGTCCCGCTCCTCTGGGAGACAGCGTCAGGCTGGAGGAGAGCCACGTCCCCTCCCAGGCCTCAGTCTCCTCCGCCCACGGCCAGCCCCATGGGTCTTGTCTTCTGAATATGCCCCCAGTGCAGCCACTACCCAGCTTCTGCACAGCCACCACCCCGCTCACTGCAGTGGCCTGTCTCCACCCTTAGCCCCGAGTCTCCTCCACACGGCGGCCAGAGCAGCCTGTGCAGGCACGTGGCAGGCCCTGCCGAGTGGTCCTCCTCCATCCCTAGCTGCTAAGTCCTCACCAGGGCCTGCGGGGACCTTCATGGCCTGGCCTCTGGCTCCTGCCTATCTTGCCTTCCCCTCCCTCTGCAGCTGCACTCCAGGCCTTGCTGCTCCCAGGCAGGCAGAGTGCCACCCCAGGGCCTTTGCACGTGCAGTGTCCCCCAAACTGCTGGGGGTTGACATCACGTCCTCTCACCAGGCTGAGGTCAGGGTGAAGGACCCCGTAGATTCCCCCATGGCCAGGGGTTGGGGGGCACCTGAGGACTCCAACCACGCGCTGGAGGATCTCCTGTGAGGCTTCTCACTGCTACCTACAGTGTTCCCTGTGGAGGGGGTTGGGCTGGGGGTCCAGGGATGGCCTCACTTTGGAAACATGGGGGTACCTGGAACCCGCATTTTCTTCCTCCTCCTCCTCCTCCTCTCCCCTCCTTCCTCTTCCTCTTCCTCTTTTTATTCCTTTCTTTCTTTGTTTCTTGGCTGGGTCTCTGTGGCCTCTGATGGTCACAGTCGGAGTGGCTCCTCTGACCTTGGCCTTGCCATCAGTGAGTGCGGCGTGCTGCCCAGCGCCGGCTCCGGGTGCCTGTCTGGGCTTCCTCTGCCTCCCGTTGCGGGCCGGGCTGGCTCCGGTACAGAGGAGGGCTCGGGGGCACGTCTGGAATACACGCTGACCGAATCCGCAGGATGGGCTTGGCGATGCTCTGCCTCCACTGCCAGCCTCGCAGGGGTCACAAAACCACCCTTATCTGGCTGGTTTGTTGGCAGGGACAGGCTGGGCGCCGGGCCAGTGCCTCGTGCCAACGGCCTTGGTCCCATCCCTGCCACAGCTCTGTGGAGCATGAATCATCCTGTTTTGCAGCTGAGCAAGCTGGGTGAGGGTCCAGTGTGAGTTCTCCCTCCTGGTGGTTACTTCTACGACCCAGGATCTGGAAGGTTCTGTGGTCAGGGCCCTGGGGAGCCTGGTGCCCGCCCCCCACCCGTCCACCCCAGCCCTGACCCCTCTTTCTCAGGACATCTTTCCCTCCATCCCTGCGGGGGTCGGCCTCCAGCTCAGAGGCTGGTCTGGGTCCCTGGTGGCCCCAGGGGACTTGGGGGGAGACATTCCGTGGGAGACAGAGATGAGGACTGTGTCTGAGTCTTAACTAGACTCAGGAAACAGGGCGGGTTCCGGTCCTGGAGGAAGGTTCTGGACACACGCTGACAGCATGGCCACTGCCTGGTGGACTCTGGGGGAGGCAGCCACAAACAGCCCCCCTGGACGGGCGCCCTGTGCCCCCTCGGGCTGCGCTTCTCCATCGCCGTGCACCGTGGCCGCGCCTGTCTTTGAGATGTCAGATGAGATGGGAACAGCTGCTCCAGTGGGTTGGGAATGTTTACCCGCTAACCACGGAGCGCCTGTCTCCATGGCAACCAACCAATCGCAGGAACAACCCCCCACATCTGCCCGGCACCTGGCATTTCTCAATGCGCTTGTCGGCGTTGAGTCATCGGGTCCTCACACGTCCTGGGAACCGATTCTGCCGTTATCCGGTCCCGCAGGTGGGCAGGGCCGAGGCCGGGAGAGGTGAGGGGACTCAGCCAGGGTCTGCGGCAGGTGCCAACGCGGAAGGGCTTCCTGATGGCGGTCTCCCTGCCCTCATCCGGGCCCTGGGGGTTGGCGTGACCTTGTGGCCTGGAAGCTCAGAGCCCACTTTGGAAAGCGGCCTCTGCCTGTCCTGACGCCCAGAGGTGCCGGCGTGGGGCCTGTGGGGCACACGGGGAATGCGGTGCACATGCAGGGACATCTGGGCTGGGGGACAGTGAGGACCCCAGGAGTGGGAGGTGGCCAGTCCCTCAGACCTGGGTCTTGGGCTGCGCGAGCCCAGGCAAGCACCTGACTTTTCCACGTGGGCTTCCTCGTGCAATGGGCTGACGTCAAGACAAATGAGCACATGGTATTAACAGGCGCTTCCCTCGCTCCGATCCCTCCCTCCCCCAGCCGGCCCCACCCTGCCTGGAGCTGCTGCTGGGGCCAGGCCCTCTCCCTCTCCCTCTCTGACAGGGCCCAGCATTTGCAGAGAGGGAGGCTGGCCGTGGCTGGGCTCCCATGGTGGAGGCCGAGCCTCCAGGGTGCCAGTCTCCCCTGGGCAAAGCCAGCCTGGTGCCTTCCAGTCCGTGCCCTCCGGGAAGGGGCATCCATCACAGAGGGCTGCCCCTGCAGCCACTGTCGTGGCCCCGTCGTGTGCCTGGTCCTACACATTGTCCACAAAGACGGCCAGAGTCCTGCCAGCCAACGCGGATGTGGGGCTGACTGTGGAGAAGGCGCCAGGCCCCCGGGCTAAAGAACAAAGAACCAGCTTTGTTCTTCTGTGTAAGCCCCCACGGGGGCGTCCGCTTAGGCTACTCGGTTATCATTTTACTGTGTTGTCCAGTAGCTGCAGGCCAAGTTCAAGGGCAAAGGAGGTAGTTCCCACTTTGTGGCCAGCACTGCTGCCCATCAGCAAGCCGCCGGTGCAGGGCGGGTCAGGGACCCTCAGTCCCTGAGGGTGACTATCCCTGGCCATGCAAATGAAGCCGCCAGGAGTCCCCATCACCCCCAAATGGTCAGGCACAGCCAGATCCCTGCCACGTTGTCCTTCCTGTGGTCACGTCAGAGGATAAATGCAAGAGTGATTTTCAAACCGCAAAGTGCTGTTTCAGTGGGAGAAACAGCAGCGAGGAGTAGGAGCGACGGTGGCAGAATCGCAGTCGCCAGCCGAGGCCTCCCAGCCCCCACCTCTGAGCCCCCCTGCAAGCTCCCCACCCCCCACCAACCCCGACTTCCCGTGTTGAGATTAGCGACCTTGCCGTGTGGCGCCAGAAAGCCGTCAGGTCTCCTCGACACTCACCGCCGGCCTCATCAATGCCAGCGGATGCTAAGTGACCCTGCAGAAGGGGCAGCTCCATTAGGCGGCGGGCAGAGTCACGCTCGGCAGATAAACAAGCAGCCACGGTGATTGCTTCCGCCACGGAACAGTGTGACATTTGCGTCATAATTTGGTGGTCTCCTAGGAGAAGCTGCACGCAGCAGCGTGGGCTAACAACAGAAAAGCAGTCTAAATGACAGCACAGCTGCCCAGGCCCCAGCTGAGGGGCTCCGGGGACGGGAGAGGCGGGGGCTGGGCGGCTCCTGTTCTTTCTCCACACTCTGTGCTTTGTCGCCCATTCACTCATTCACTAGTTCAGCCAACATTTCATCACAAAATTCCCAATTCTCACCCTGTTCTCTGACTCTCCCTGCATCTCGCTCTCGCTGACACCCACCCCGAAGACCCTGTGTCTGCTGGGACCCGGGGAGGGGTCTCTTTCCCCCCAACGATCCCCTCTCCTGGGCCTGGAGCTGGGACAGGCCTGCGCCTTGCTTCATGATGCCACTTCTGGGTCACCCCTGCACAAACGCTGGAGGCTGGAAGCTTTGCTGCAGGAGACGCCCGACCCCCAGGCCCCTGTGGAAGGGGCCGGTCAGCCTGGGGCACAGCAGTCTCGGGGCTGGGCCGGCTCCAGCCACGGCCCTGCTCTCCTGGGCAGTGGGACCTTGGGTCTGCGGCCCCCAGTGAGGAGCTGATCCTGGTGGGGCGGCCACGGGAGGCAGCAGGGCCCAGGCTGGCCCGGAGTGGAGCGAGCTCCCTGTGCCCAGGTGTGGGCAGGGCAGGGGTGCAGTGGGGGGTTGTCAAATCTGAGGGTGACAGGTAGGCCAGGTGCTTCCTAAATTCACCTTTGCAACTCCCGAACCTCATTACAGAAAGAGACTCCACAAATGCTGTCTGCATTAACCAGTTCTTCCAGAAGGATGCATTTGAGTGGGAAGTTGTCTGAGATAACACCGAGGCCCCTGCTAACACCAGTGTCCCCACATCAGTGGAGATGTGGGATTATTATTTTTTTTTGAGACAGAGTCTCTCTCTGTTGCCCAGGCTAGAGTGCCGTGGCATCAGCCTAGCTCACAGCAACTTCAAACTCCTGGGCTCAAGCGATCCTTCTGCCTCAGCCTCCCGAGTAGCTGGGACTACAGGCATGTGCCACCATGCCTGGCTAATTTTTTCTATATGTTTTTAGTTGTCCAGATAATTTATTTCTATTTTTAGTAGAGACAGGGTCTCACTCTTGCTCAGGATGGTCTCAAACTCCTGACCTCGAGTGATCCTCCTGCCTTGGCCTCTCAGAGTGCTAGGATTACAGGCATGAGCCACCACGCCGAGACTCCAACCTGCTTTCTGCACTGTTCCCTTCCCTCCCCTTCCTGCGGGTCCTCTGGTGTGCAGTGTGCTCTGCAGGTGGCAGCCCCTCAGCCTGGGCCAGCACCACCCCAACCCAGGCCAGCTGATGGCCTTAGCAGCCCACCTCAAGGTCCCCACTGCCCCACTGTGGTTCTCTCTCCACCTGGGAGACCCAGGGACCAGCTTGGTTTCATCCCCCCTTACTTGCCGTGTAGCCTGGGACAAATCAGCCTGACCTGAGTTTTGTCACCCACAAGGCGGGGCTATGGCACGAAGGTCAGCTAACTGGACCAGACGCTCAGCACCAGTGGCCGCGTTCAGCACTGGTGGCCACGTGGCTGGAAAGCTCTGGCCTCTCCCCTGACCTGAGGGCTGTGCCCAGCGGCTGCAGGACGCCGAAAGGGCCTGTGGCGGTGGCCGGCGAGGCGGGCTGGGTCCAGCAGGCTGTCTCGGGCTCCGTCCCTGGAGCTGTGTGCTGGGGTGGGAGGGGTCTCTCCAGCTCTTACTGTTGATGTTATTTCATGAAAACTTTATTTTTTTAAAATAAAAAGACAAACAAAAACTTCAAAGGACTGATAAAGATGCAGTTTCCACCTCACAGAATTAATCACATGAACACGTTGGCGTATTTGCTTCTGATTTTCTTTTTCCCTCCCTCCCTCCCTCTCAGTCTCCCTCCCTTCATATTGGAAAAGAACATTCTATTGTTTTTGTAAAACGACACGTGCTCGTGGTGTCTGTCGGAGCAATGCAGGTGGTGCCGCAGTAACAGATGTCCCCTGAAATCAGTGACTTTAAAGCATCTCCTCGGACATGACGGCTCTCACCTTCTCAGGTTCTGTCGGCCGCAGCCCACGTCGAGTGTGGTCCCTCCACGTGCCCATGGGAGAGATGGGAACTCTGGTGTGACTGCCACGCTAAGCAAGGAGGACACAAAGACAGCAGAACAAACGCAGCCCTGCAGCGTGGGGAGCCCCAGCCCCCGCCACGCGGCGGTGTCACCCCGATGGTAAGTGAGCGCCTTCCGGACAAACGCGGGAGCGAGCGACAGGCGGTTACGGAAATGTCCTCTCACTGTACAAGGTGACTGATGAACTTACTGTATCTTATTTCTACATCCGAGTAAAGTGAAGAAGAAATTGAAGCAATTGTTAAATTTCAAGCAAACTGTTTCTTAAAAGTGTTTTTACGATAAAAAATGCTTCTGAGAGATATTCAAGGGTCAGACTGAGGCTCGATCTTTATTCACCTGGTGCCAATGTCAGGCAGCACCGATAACCCCCGGCTGGGACGTAGGAGTTGGAACCGCCTCGCCTGCCAGCGCCCCGCCCGCAGTGCACGGTTTTTATGGTTGTATCTCCATTATTCTGACATTATTTCAGTTTAAAACATTCCTGTAACCGTGATTCCTGTAACTGTTTACTATGAGTTGTGTCTTTCAATTGATCGACGTTCACCGTTCTGTATCTGGCTGGGTGTTATCGTAGCTTATTCATGTCTTTTCCCAAGCAGGTCCCACGGGTGTGGCTCCCTGAGTTCTTTCCATCCGGTCACTGCCTTTGCCAACCGCGTCCCGGAGGGATTAAGTTTCCGAGTCACCGTTTCTTTCTCTCCAGACCCGGCGATTCCCGGCCTCGTGCAGAGTCACTGTGGAGAGGTCTCAGGCAGGTAGTTCCCCTCCTCCTTGCAAACGGTTTTCTTTTTTATCCCGAAGGCTTGAATGATTCTGTTTTCTTGAAATTCGTAACTTTGCTGAGAAATATGTGTGGCGCATCGGTCGCGGGTTTTCCTGACACGGGGAGGGCTCTTTCCAATTTCGTATTCAAGGGCTTCTTCCTTTCAACCCCCTCTCCTGTCCCATACACACTGCACCACTGGTAGCAGCACCGGGGCACAGCCGTCCTCGTGTCGTATCCGCTTCCCACGCCGGCGACCTGTTCTCGAATTCTCTTCTCTGTCTTCTCCAGCTGCAATTGCGGTGATTATCTCGACGTTTTTCTCTCTGTCAGCGATTCCGTTCTCACCCGTGTCTGTTTGTCCACTCATTCGTTGACTCCGCATTTACCAAGTGCCGACTACCCGGTAAGTCAAGATGGTACTGGGGAAAGAGCAGCAGCAGGACAGGGAACGGCCCTCTGGGACACGGCGGGCGCAGAGCCCACAGGCGGAGTGAGGACAGCAAGGAGGGTGCGCAGAGTCGGGGAGGCTGTGAGGAAGCCACGTGGCCACGGCAGGGCCACCAGGACAGCCGCCCAGGGCAGGGGACGTCCGAGCAACGCCAGGAAGGAGGGGAGTTTCTTTGTGGCTTCTAGTCTGCTAGGCCCACGGGGATGCCTTGTGCTTCATTTCTTTCCTCAGCTTCAAATCTCCCTTTTCATCTCCTCCTGTGGCCGTCTCTCCTCCGTGAGTTTTGCTTTTGTGGAATCGTGTCCTCAGCCAGTTGTTCCGCAGTGTGAAGCCGTCTGGTTCCGTCTGGGCCGGGCTGTTTGCAGCGGTGCCCTCTCCCTGCCCTTCCTCTCCGGATGCCGTCTGTTTGCACGGTTGCCATGGCAGCTTTTCATCTCACTCTCGCTTGGGCAACTGGTCCTGATAGTGTGTTGTTCTGTGGTATCGGCGCACGGCTTCCAGTTTCTCTTCTCATTGTTTCTCTCTTATTTTTCTTTGAAAATTGCATTGCAGTGTTTGTAAGATGACACACACTTGCCACAGTGACTTTAGGGGTGCCCCGTGACTGGAGGAAGCTCATGGGAGGAGGGGTCCTAGGAACCCAGAGGCCAGGCTGTTGGGAGGACCAAGTCTGTGGACATTGCAATCACCAGGAATTATAACAGGAGTGACAGTCACAAGGAAGGTGGTGGGTGACAAAATGTGACAGTGTGAGATTGCGTGGGGGGCACTAAGAGAGGAGGGGGCAGAATGGTCTAGAAGCAGCAGCAAGGAGTAAGGAGGCCTTGGTGGTCAGTGGGGGTGGGAGAGGGAACAGCCCCCCAGAGGGGACCCCACAGGGTAGCAGGGTCCTTGGGTGCAGACTGGATTTGGTCCAAGCAGAGTTTGAAGGTCCGGGGGATTTGGTGACAATTGACTGAAGCCCCGGGGCGCCCTGGAGGGAGAGGGGCAGGGGCTGGACAACGGGCGTGCGGGGCCTCACAGGACTGAGGGCTGGCCGGGGTCCCTGGCGCCTGTGGGGACAGATGCCATCGGGAACACAGGGCCAGGTGGGCTGCTTCTCCATGCCCCCGTGAGACGGCCATGGGCAGGGGGCTGAGGGGGCCGCCTTGCCCAGCCGCAGGGTCTGAGGCCCCCACCCGATTTCTGCTGCTGGAGCTCGGGGTGCTGGGGGACAAGCGTCTGTTCTCCTGGCCCCTGACGGCCGTCGACCCCTGTCCATGGCCAGCCGGGAGGGTACAGCGATTCCTGCCCATGTCATTGTCAGTTCTGGGCACTCTTTGTAAACCTCCCTCCCTCCCTCTCTCGGTTCCTTCTTTTCCTGGAGTTTCCTGTTTCCTATTGCTGCATCCTTATCCCCCTCACCAATCCGTCAATGTTCTTCACTAGAAAACTGTGACTTTTAGGTCCCAAACCTACTAAATGTGCTATTTATTGATTACGAGAAGAATAGGTTGCTGTTAAGAGTTCAGGCTTCAGATGGTTTTGAATCTTGGTCCACTCATTATCCGTGTGAACTTGAATGAATCACCTGGCCTCTCCGAGCCTCAGTTTCCCCCTCTGTAGGAGGGTGGTAGTGGCAGCCCATGCACTGCACTTCATGCAGCTGTCGTGGGCATTAGCCAGGCAGCCCTTCACGCCGGGCAAGGACGGAAGCTTGTGCCCAGCCGACGCCAGCTGCTCCTCTGTGGCCGGGGCCAGGCCCTTCTCCTTACTGGCCCCACGGGGCCGGCTGGTGTTTGCTCCGCACCAGCCTGACTCCAAAGCCCTCTCCTCCAGGGAGCCTCCCGGCTTGCTGGCCAGGCTCTTAGAGGTCCCAGCAGCCACTGTCCCCGCCACACTCAGGGCCACAACCCCTCACTTTCCAAAGGCACCCTGATCCCATCTCCTTCTTTGTTGGGTCAGCAAAGATGTGGGCTCCCACGGTGTCCAGTGAGAGCATGACGGAGAGATGCCTCCACCCAGTGGAGGTGACATTCTACAGGGCAGTCAGATGACCCCATACAAAAATTACATGTCTATAAAGCGTAGAGCAGGACAGGTGGTAACTGGTTCCTCAGAGAAATATGAAGTGTGGGACGGGGTGGGGGCACCAGGAAAAGGTGACATTGAGCAGAGATTGCAGGGGGCGAGGGAGAGGCCTACTGATGCCCAGGGACAAGCGTCCAGGCAGCCAGGACTGCTAAAGCAACGACCCTGAGGCTGGGGGCTGCCTGGAGCCCCATGAGGGGGTGACGTGGGGTCTCCAGGGGCTGGGGCGGCACGTGAGGGTAGGGAGCAGAGGCCACGCAGGGGTGTGGGGGGTCAGAAGTGCTGGGATCACTGCAGCTGCCACTTAGAAAGAGACCTGTGGCCCGACTGGGCTGGGATGGCAGACGGAGTGGCGCCGGGAACAGGTAAGGGCTTGGAGTGTGGCACAGGTGTGTTGACCAGGGACGTCGTGGTGCTGCAGGGAGAAATGGGTGGGTGGGGGACCAATGATGTTTGGAGGCTGTGACGCCGGACACAGCCTTGTCTTGCCCTGTCTGTGAGGAGGTTTTAAACAGGACGCCACGGAGTCATTGAAAGGGGACTGAACCTTCGAAGGCTCCATGAGAGGCAGGAGGTTCCATAGGTCCCTGCCCTGCTGTCCCTCCAGTCACGCTGGTGACAAAAGGGCCCTGGTTGTGCACGGACTTGCTCAGTGACTTACAGTGGGTCACTTGCCTCCTGGGATCCTCAGTTTCCCTGTTTGCCCCATGTGGGGCGCCTGAGGTCCTTCCAGCTTGTTGGGACCTGCGAAGGGAGGAGAGGGGTTGTCAGCACCGGTTTCCTGTTTTGCTGGGTGTCTGCTTTTGCTGGAAGCAGACAGCAGCGTCTGTCCCTGTCCCCGCTGATTAATGAGAGCCGTCCTTGTTCATTTCCGAGATGAACACACGAGCAGACCTCCCTGCAGGCTGTTCCCTCCCTCCCCGCTGCCTTGGCTGGGGAGGACGAGGAGGAAGTGGAACTGCCGGTTCTGGCCCAGACTCAGCCCTGGTCAGCGCGCAGGCCGGTGGGTGCCCCCGCGGCTGCCCCGGGCCGGGTGCCGTGGACAGAGCAGAGCCAGCCACAGTCCCTGTGCTGGGCGTGGAGCTGTTCCAGAGGAAAAGCAAGAAGCGGACACAGACATCTCTGCAGGTGGGAAAGGAGTACAGGTGGCCAGTGGCGAGGTCCACCTTGGGGCAGGAACGTGGTGGTCAGGGACTGCTTCATGGAGGAAGCAGCCTTTTAGCTGAGTCTTTACATGATGGTTTGGGTTTGGACAGTCAGGAGTGTCAGGGCAGGGGGAGTCCAGGCAGAGGAAGCAGCAGGAGCAAAAGCAGAGAGCTGTCAAAGAGTGGAGGCAGCTAGAAGGTGGATTTGAGAGGGCTGAGAGTGCTAGGGAACAGGAAGGGGCTGCACCAAGAGCTCTGAGGGGCTTGAACCAGAGGCGATGGCCTTGAATGGCCTAGTCCAACCCCCTTCTTCCTCACCTTCCTCTAGTGGAGAGACTGGAGAGCCACACTTTCAAGTTCCCTGCCTCCCTTGCAGCTAGGCACGGCTGTGTAACTCAGCTCTGGCCAATGAGAGGTGGGTGGAGCCTCCTGGGGGAGAGTTTCCATTTTCTAATCAAAAGGCAAAGACTTTCAGGGAGATGGCTTGAAAGCCCAGCCTTTAGCTTTTCTCTTCTTTCTTCTTGCAATGAGGGTGTGATGTCTGGATGCACAGCAGCCATTGTATGACCATGAGGAGAGAGGCACACTCTGAGGCGGGTGGAGCAGGAAGCCAGAAGGAACCTGGCCTCAGTGAGTTTCCTGGGTGCCCCACCAGCCCTGAGCTGTCTGCTCCCGGGCAGCAGTGCGGTGGGACTGAGCACACGCAGGGGCTGGTGGAGTGCAGAGAAGCCCCTGACACACTGAGAGCAGGAAGGCTTTTGGGAGCTGCTGGTGCCTGAAGCTGTTCAGGGTTCAGCCAGATTCCAAACCTCCCCCTAATACCTGCAAGCTCCTTCTCCTAGGACCTGGGTCTTGCTCCCTGGGGAAGCCTCAGGGCCGGCCTGGGGGAAGAATGGCTGCACCGTCCGTGGGGTGAGGAGTTCGGGATCTGGAGCAGGACGGGGAGGAGGTGTGGGGGGAGGCTGGCTTTGAGGAGCAGGGAGGCTCCTGGGGCTGCTGGATCGGTGGGTTGGACATTGGGGTCTGGGCCAGAGATGAGCAGGGAGTGGAGAGGGGGAGCGGGGGCGGGCTGTGAGGGCTGCCCACGCAGAGGCTCAGTGGCAGCCGGACAAGGAGGCAGGGACGGGATGCAGGAGACCACAAGTGTCCCTCTAGAAGGACCTTTCCTGGGTGAGACTATATGAGTGTCTTGGGGCTGCCGTGACAAATGACCACACACTGAGGGGCTTAAACAACAGACGCTTATTCTCTCACCGTTCTGCAGGCCAGAAGTGCACACCAGGCGTGGCCTGGGCCGTGCTCCCTCTGCAGGCTCCAGGGGAGGGTCCTTCCTGCCTCTTCCAGATTCTGGTGGTCCAGGCGGCCCTGGGCTTGTGGTCACACCACTCTGATCTCTCCTCCGTCTTCACGCGGCTGCCTTATTTTTCGTGTGTCCCTGTGTCTTTTCTCCTCCTCTCGTAAGGACGCCAGTCATCGGGTTTCGAGCCCACCCTAAACGCAGGATGCTCTCGAGATCTGTAACTAATGACGTCTGCCAAGACCTTATTTCCGAATAAGGTCACAGTCTCAGGTTCTGGGTGGCGTGAATTTTGTGGGCACAGTATCCGACCCATACGGGGACTTTATGCCAGGCCTGGGCCCCGAGGCTGCTTCTGCCGTCCCTCCAGGTGACGGTCACGGGAGCCGTCACGTGCCGACGTCGCGCTGGCCACGGCTCTGCTCCGCGGCTTCCCGTGATTCTGCTCCGGGCCCGTGAAAATCTCCCCTGCGCGCCCGGAGAGCCGCGAACGATGCTGATAATGAGATCTGCCGCGCGAAATCACTTGTTTCTGAGGGTTAGCAGTAATTTTCTGTCTGGGAATAATTAACTCGAGCACTTGGGTAAAGCAAGTTAAAACTGGGGGAAATAGGTGGGTGGAAAGTCCGCTTGGCGAGGACAATGAACAAAACCTCCTGGGCTGGGAAGGTGCACGCGGCCCACGGCAGTGCGGGAGGCCACGGCAGTGCGGGAGGCCACGGGAGCCCGGCTACCCTCCACTGCCGCCGCTGGCTCCGATGGCTTCCGAGGACAGTTCTGCTCCCCGATGCCGCCCTGGGGAAGGTGACCCAGGGCTTGGAGCCACATGAGGTGGGTGCGAATCCCGAATCCCGACTCTGGCAGCCACAGGGCAACAGGCAGGTAGAAGGGCCACGTGGGACAGTGTGTGTGGCGTGTCAGCCTGGGTCTGGCACACGGTGGGTGCTCGGCAAAGTGGTGGCATTAAGCTGAGCGGGACGAGGCACAAGGTCTGGGTTCGATCCTCCCTAGCTACTCGCCCAGCCGGCCGCGAGCCCCGGGCAAGTTGTTCAACAGCCCCGGGCAAATGGACAGTGGGGGTGACGAGAGGGGGTTGAGAGGTGACATGAGATGTGAGACTGTCTTGCAGACTATAAGGTGCTGTCCGTCTGTTCTATGAA
The DNA here is from genome assembly GCA_028533085.1 of Varecia variegata. Taxonomy (NCBI): domain Eukaryota; kingdom Metazoa; phylum Chordata; class Mammalia; order Primates; family Lemuridae; genus Varecia; species Varecia variegata. The sequence continues at coordinate 3,448,646 of CM052440.1, forward strand.
TAACAACAGGGAAGCCCCGATCACCGCACCCCACCTGCCAGACCAGCGCCGCCTGCTCTCGCTACTCCAGTGGTTCTCAAAGAGGGGTTCCTGGGCCAGCAAGCATCAGCTGGGAACTTGCTAGACATGTAGATTTTAGGATCCCACCCCAGATGTCCTCCCAATATACATTCTCCTATTCTTCAGGGCTCAAACAGGACTAACGCTTTGGAGGGCACACTGCCCCTGGGAATAAAGCACTGCCCTTGCCAGCCCCCCTCTGCAGATGTGGCCTCAGCGTGAAGTTGTGGCTAATAAGACATAAGCAGAAACGTGGTTGCAATGTTTGATGCTTGAAGGGAACTGGCTCAGCTGGAGCAGTGGCCCTTGTTAACTGTCTACTTTTCCTCTTCGTGCCTATCTGCAAGGAGAATGTGATGGCTGGTGCACCTGCAGCCCTCTTGGATCATGAGTGACCTTGAGGATAGAAACCGAGTGTTGAGAATGGTGGAGCAGACATATAAATGCCAGTGTCATAGACAAATGACCAGCATCAATCCTGTTCTAGATACCCTTTCTCTGAGCTCGTATGGATGGAAAATGAGCTTCTATCTTGTCAAGCTTCTCTTGTTTCATGTTTTTGTGTTACGCAGCTGGACCTCATCTGTCTCATGAAGTGGGGAGAGAGAGCCTCCCACGGACAGTGGGGAGCTCCGGGAGGGTGCCAGGTGGCTGAGGGCCGCAGTGTGGAGGAGGGATTGGAGGGAGGGACAGGAGTCCAGTGAGGGGCTCTGTGGTGTCCAGGCCCAAGGTGATGGGGACTCAGCTGGACATGACTGTGCCAGTATCCTCTTCAGCCTCTGAGCCAGAGCTGCCCAGCATGCAGCGCTGGGAGGATATGCAAATGAGATGCGGGGGGGATTTATCAGGGGATCAGTGGCCCTGACAGCATCATGAGCCATTAGGCGGTGCCTCCAGGGGAAGGAAATGGGGAGCCAGCTCTTGTCATCAATCTCCCAGAGGGACAGAGAGACCCAGATGAGGCTCAGGGAGGTCAGGGAAGGGACGGAAGAGCCACAGAGGCACAGGGAACTTCCTGGGGTCCCCAGGCTGGAAAGGCCAGGGAGTTTCAGGGGTGCTCCGGGCACCAGGGTGTGGAGCTACATTCTCGCGTAGGGACTGGCTTCTTCATCGAGTCAGGCTCCAAACCTGGGGAGCGAAGTGCTCTGCCCGCCCCTGGCAGGCAAGGGGTCGGGTGCAAACCGCAGTCAGTGTTTCATCTGCTCCCTGAAGTTTGAGCTGGGGCTTCAGGACGGCTGGCCAGGGACAGTCACTCAGAAACACTGAGACCTGGAGATGGGAGGGCCCTGGGTCACTCCTGTCATCCCTCGTCCCACAGATGAGGAAACTGAGGCTCAGAGAGGGACAGCGACTGGCCCAAAGTACCCCGCAAGGCGGGTGGTGCCAGGTGTGCTCCTGCCCCCTGCACCCCAGTGATCCTGGAGCATTGCAGGCTGTGTTCCAGATGCTTCTATGGGCTGTGTGACCAGGCCTGCCTGGAGCCGGTCTGTAAATGCAGGGTCAGATGGCATCTGGGGTCTACAGAGAGGTCACTGTGGGGGGCCGGGGCTGGGAGGGGATGTTTGCCAGACCCCAGCCTACACGGGGACTCTGAATGAGATGTGACGCTGCCCTGGGACCCTCCCGCACAGCTGGGAGGTTGTCCGTGGGCCCCTGGCACCACTTCCCGAAGCTGAGAGGTGAGGGAGCCATGCCCAAGCTTTGGTCGACGTCAAAGGGAAGGTGTAGACGCCAGCTGCTGGGGGGGCAGGTGGGGCGGGGGCCCTTTGTGGGGTTGTGGACTCTCAGTGCGGGTCCTGGCCCAGTTCTTGCTGTGCCATTGCACTCTGGCAGTGCCAGGAGAGAAGACCCCAGGACAGCGGGCAGTGGTGGCTGGTAGGGACCAATCAGAGGCCGGGTTTTGAAGTCCCCACGGGGAGGGGGGCGTGCCAGCTGGTGGGCTCCGGGGCTCCAGCTCCATCAGGCCCGGGCGGTGCTGGCTGCTGGCTCCCGCTGTCACGCTCAGCCCTGGCTCTGGGGTCCTCTGGGCTGTGAAGGCATCAGGGCAGGTCCGGTGTGGGACAGACTTCTCCAAAACGAGAAGAGCACGTGCCAGCAGGGCTGGAGACTGTGGCGAGAGTGGGGGCCAGAAGCCCTCGGTCATACGGGGGTCTGAACATGCCACAGCCTTGGCGGGGCGGTGGGGCCCCCACAGTTGGTACTAATGGGCCCGGGTGGGAGGACTGAGGATGTTCGAAGTCCCAGAGCCTAAGTCGGGAGCCCAGCGGCCACCCTGCTTGGAGTCAGCTCGTGCAGGCAGCCAGCCCCGGCTCTGCTTGCATCCTCTTGTGACGGTGAGCTCACTCCCACACAGGCAGTAAAGCCCTAGTGGGGTCCCTCTGTCCCTCCTGAGCTGCAGTGTGCCTCTGTGCAGCGTCCCTCTGGGATCTCATCTCAGCCTGCCTGGAATTGTTCACGGGATCCCCGGAGGAACTGCCAGTGCCCCGCCGACTCACACGGGTTCTATGTGTGGATAACAGTGGCCTCCACTGACTGAGGGCCCTGGGACGGGCACACGGCTGGCACCTCTCGTGTCTCAGGCTGTCAATTCCTCACAATGAACTCCAGAGCCACAGATTTCTTCTCCCTTCCATAGATGAGAACGTGGAAGCACAGAGAGGGGACGTGACTTGCCCAAGGTCACACAGCTGGTCCACGGGGAGTGAGATCTCAGCCCAGGTTGGGTGGCCCCACACCTGTGCCTGTGGTGATGCTCTGGTGCCCAGGTGAGTATCGCGTTTCCCCGGCCTTCTGCGAGGACCAGGCTCCCCTGAGAGCCCCTGTTCACGCCCTCTGGGAGCCACGTGCTCTGCAGGGAACGTGATCTCAGTTCTGGGCAACCTCACTGCGTGGCTCTGGCCCATCTTCCGTCTTTGGGCTGGTGCCTGAATGTCTCTAGGGCCTAGAATGCAACCCCGGGGGTGGATCCTCTTATGGAGGTGAGAGAGGATACCCCAAATTTGCACTCCTTTCTGAAAGACCCCAGCTGGGCCACATGGGCACCTGGCTACCTCATAGGCTCCTCGGGCTCCGTCCCAGCCGACTACCCGCCCGACATCTGCTCGGGCCTCGGCAAAGTGGCCCTGCCCATCCAAACAGGCATGCCGCTGGGCTCCAGACGCCTGCAAGGCCAGCAAGGAGCGGCTTCCTCCCACAGACCTGGCCACGTGCGCCCCACACTCGCAGCCCAGGCCCATCACAGTCTCCCTCTTCCCAGGGCTGGGGACTGGGCATCTGCCCTCTCTGCTCCAGCCGCCCCGGCTTCCCGTCAGTCCCTCTGTGCAACTAGCTCCCCCCTGTCTCAGGGCCTTTGCGCTTGCTGTTCCTTCTGCCTGGCATGCCACTGCCCCGGATCGTCTCGTGCCGGCTGCTCCTCTCCAATGTCACCTCCTCAGAAGGCTTTGTCTGGCCACCGCATCTCACCTGGCCTCTCGCCCCCTTGCATCTCTCTCGACCATTATCCTGTTCTAGTCTCTTCTTAGCTTATATTAATAGCAATATCTGCAGTCGGTGTTTTCTTTTCCTCCTCCTCCTCCTGACTCTCTGCATCCACAGCGAGTGCCAGCTCCACGGGACGGTGTTCCCTCCTGCGTCTTTTGCTGCCGGACACTCGGCACCCGGACTCGCGCCTGTGCACGGTCAGCGCTCAGCCGGTGTTCACTGACCGACCAGTCACATGTGCCCGGAGTCTTCTGAGATGGGGAGAAATGGATCTTGGGCCAGACTCTACTAAACCGCGTGGCCCAGACAAGTCACAGGGCCTCCCTGAACCTCAGCATCTACTTCTGTAAAATCAGGGAGACAATACCAACCTGACCGGAGGAGCCCACTCCAGGCGGGAGGTGCCTGGACCCGCAGGTTCGTCCCGGAGCACCCTGACTTCTCGGCCAGCTGCCCAAGCTCCCGGCTTCTGGGCCCTCAGCCTCCTGCTCCTACTCAGGCGTCCACAACACGTTTCATTTGATTTAGGGAGGACAATCTCTATTTTTTGGTGGTGTTAGCACTGACGGTCTATTTCCTGCTCGGGGCTCGGCGCCGAGCTGGCATTAATGTAGAAAAATTAGTACTATCAGGGCTGTGTTCGGAGCCATCTCTCACGCTGCAGCCCATGACACGTTAATTAAACTTGATAAATGCTCTTGTCTAAAGATAACTTTTGAACAAAGGATCCAGTCACCCACTTATTAGTTGGCTACATGCTCCGGTAAATTGCCTGGGAGGTGCTCAGAGCTCCCTGGGCCTGTGGCTGGGGACCGTGGGGCTCGTCTGGGAATGGGCAGCTCCCAGCAGGGGCTCTGCCCTCTTCCACTTGGCAGTTCCTTCCCTGCTCCTTCCTGCCCGGCACCCTGCCCTGTCACCGTGGCACCTCCATCCCATAGTGAACACCATCAAGAGCCCACAGGTAGGACTTTCACCCCCACTTGGACCTGTCTCTGGGCGTCCACCCTGCTGTGGTATCCCCTTCGTGCCATTCTACTCCCTGCAGCCCTGTCCCTGGTGCTGGGAAAGCCACGGATGCGCGAAGCTGCAACAGAGCGAGGCTTCTTGGGTGGCATCGGGGACGCCCAAGGGCACGCTGGCCGAGGCATCCGGTAGGACTGCACCCCAACCAAGACCACCACGTGCAAAGGCACAAGGGCCACGCGGTGTCACTGGGTGCAACTGCACCACCCCAAAGACCACCAAAGGGAGACAGAGGTGCTGTCATGAGGACCATGTGGGGAAGGACGCAGGCGGTCTCAGGAGTCACTGAGACCTTTGTCTGCCCCCAGCAGGCTCCCGCGGTTCTTAGCCCACCCCCTCTGCGGCAGCCTCTCCTAGGATTCCCACAGGCTGCTGTGCCTTCGACCCGGCCTGGTTTAGAGGCCCCTGTGCGTGCCCACACGCCTGGGGGGCCGGAGGAGGCTGGGGGGCTGGGATGAGTCCTGCCGATTTGTCCACAGCCAGGTGGCCGGGGGCAGATCACTTTGCCTCGCACAGCCAGCCCTGCCGCCCCCAGGCGGGCAAGAACCAGCCGGAAACCAGGCATCTCCGGATGCTGTGGCTGGGGGAAATGCCCCCACCCAGTGCGCGAAGGTGAAGATGGTCCAGGCCCTCTGCTGTGACCCCCAGCCCCACCGACTGCGTCTACACCATGTGGCACAGCAGTGGCCAGAGTGACACAGCTGCAGAGGAGCCAGCAGCCCCAGCGGCCACATGCTGTGGAGGCTGTCAGTATCAGGAGTGACAGAGAAACCTCATGTTACAAGGGGGCAGCGTCAGGCCTGGGATCTGACAGCCCCACCGCCTCGCTGGTTTCTCCCACTTCTCTGCCCCTTGCTCTCGAGGCTGCAGACACGCCTGCCGTTCGCGCCACACCTGGGCTGGGCTCCCACCTTCCACACGGCCTTCGCAGATGCTGTTCCTTCTGCCCGGGTCGCCCTTCCCTCCTCCCCATGCCCCGGTAACCCTCGCTTACTGTTCATGCCCAGCTCGAAGCTCGATCCTCAGGAAGTCCTTCCCGATCTCTCGCCAGGTCAGACCCTCTTCCTGCCGCGGGCTGTGTTGGCGGGAACTGAGCTGAGCTCTGGGAACAGAACCAGCTCCGGGGACTCAAGCCAATTAGGGGTTTTTTACTTCCCAAGAGAGAGGCCCGGGGGTCCGCAGTCTGGGGCTGGGAGGGTGAGTGCACAAAGTCGACAGGACACAGGCTCCTTCTGTCCGTCTCCTCTGTGGCTTCTGTCCCCAAGGTTACCTCGTGATGACAAGACGGCTGCAGGAGCTCCATCGTGCCTGTGTGCCGGCACGACAGAAAGGGTCAGGAGAATGGGGCAGAGCCAGGTCCCTGGGGCGGCCCGTGAGCAGGCAGGTGGGAACCACAAGGGTGGGCATTGGAGAAGGTTGGGATCTATTGTGAGGGACTGACAGCCTGAGACGCGAGAGGCGCCCACCCTTTCCTAGGTGGTCACGTCCTTTAACAGCCCCTGGAAGCAACATCCAGTGACTCCCACAGGCCCTGGCCACAGCACGCTGGGACACAGTCGTTCAGCTGGACTCATGGTGACCCCGTGAAGGCAGAGTCACTCCCTAAGGGAGAGGGACGGGGGCTGTGGGGAGGCCCCCAGCAGGCGCTGCCAGGTGGGTTTTCGCAGCACAGTGGAGCCGCCTGCACGGCTGCTCTGTGAGCCAAACAAGCAGGTGCTGGAAGCCCCTGGGTGTCGGGGCAGTGAGCCGCGCGGCAGGTCTGTGGCAATGAATGCAGTTTTCTATCCCCGTTTTAAAGTCGAGGCTGGGTCTTTCGAGTTCTCATGGCCGGGGTCCTGGTTCCGCGGCCCGTGTGACTTGCCTGTGCCATGTGACCTCTCGGCGCCCGTCTCGGAGGAATGGAAAGGCGGCTTTGCGGGGGCTCGGGCAGCCGTGGCACAGGACTGTTCCGTGTGGCCGTGTGGCCGCCCTGCTGCCTCGGCTGCTCATGCGTCCCCGCCCGGGGCTCCCATGCTGGGCCACTGTGGGCCGGGAACGGAAGTGTCATTAGCTTCGCGTCGCAGCAGCAGGAGTCTTCACTGGGCTCCGGGCTCCTGGCTCAGCACGCGAGGAGCTCCCACTGGGGAGGTGGGGCTGCCTCTGCCTCGTCTCTGTGAAGCTGAGAACCAGGAGGAAAAGGCCGCTGGGGTTCGGAAGAATGTGCTGGCATTTGCGACAGATGGCAACAAAGCTGAGTTTCCAGCGGGGGCAGGAAGCAGTTCTTTGTGTGCGACTTGGCCTTTTCAGAGCAGGTCAGTTTGGGCCTCGTTATTTCTCCCCGGGCTGAGGCAGCCGCGAGACCCTGCACACCTCCTCCAGCTGCCCTCCTGACTTGCGCCCACGGCCGCCCCACGTGCTGTGGTCAAGCAAGGGGCAGAAGGCGCGCACAGTGGGCGGTTCTGCCTGTCACTAGCGTGGCCCTGGGCCTGTCGCTCCCCTTTCTGGCCTTGATGTTGTCATTTGCCACTGATGGGGCTTGGGGAGGAGATAGAAGATGCTGGAAGGAGCCGGGCCCTGGGGCTCACAGAGGTCAGCGGGGCCTGAACACTTTGGCCAGGATTCTGGCCGCAGGACAAGAGATGAGCCCTCCAGCCCAGCCTGCTCCCTCCCCCTCCTCGAGCCTCAGTTTCCTCATCTATAAGGTGGGCAGGGCTACAGTGAAGGTTCTGTGACATGAGGCTGGCACATGGTGGGGTCTCGGGACACACAGGCCATTTTCTCTCCTCCTGGGGCTGGGCTGAGCTCCAGGGAGCAGAAGATCGCCTGGTGTGGGCAGGAGAGGGTGCTGAAGGGTGTCCTCGCTGGCCCTGGGGTCACTGCTGGTGCCCTGCACAACCTGGGGGTGGGGGTGGCGCAGGGCGGACCTACTCTTCCTGGAGACTGGGGCAGCCCACGGCCCCGGCGGTCCCCAGGCCCAGGCCGCTCGGGCGGTACCCTCTGTCCTCTTCCCCCATCCTCCCCGCGCCCCCTGCAACCTGCCTTCTCGGACCTGCTCTCCCTGATGGGCTTTTCAACGAGCTGCTGTTTTTAGCTTCTCCAATCAGGCCGGCGTCGTGCTTGGCTATTGTTAGCATCTCAGCCCGATGCCTCCCTCAGACAGGGATGAGATCATCCTCCCAGAGGTCCACGGTCACCTTTCCACGAGACGCAGCGATGTGCAGACCTCCCCTCCCGTCCCCCACTCTGGGCCCAGGGCAGGGACAGGGACAGCACTGACAGTGGGAAGAGGAGTCGGGGACTGAATGGGGAGTAGGAAGAGGACGGGGAGCTAATGAGCAAGGAGCACCTGCGTGTGCTCTGGGCCGCTGCCTCCTGCCTGCCCCCAACCCCTCCTCATCTCGGGGCAGCACCGTGTCTTTCCTGCGGGGAGCCAGCCATCCCCTCACTGATGCTGCACTGACCCCGGCCCCTGCTGCCATCACCTGGGCCAGCCCATCAGGCACTGCGTCCCCACTGGGTTTGTGACTGGCTCAGGAATGGGTGCATGGCCCAAGCAGGATGTGTAATTCTCCACTCTCCTCCTTAAACAGAACCTGTTTTGTTGGAGTGGCAACATGCCCCCTTAATAAAGGTGTTACGAGGTTCCCTTGCAGCTAGGAGTGGCTGTGGGATGTAGGAGGAAGTCTGCCAGCTTGCTTTCCTGTCCAAGGGGAAGGTCTCAGTGGCACAAACCCTTCTTCCTGCCTGGGATGTGGGTCCGATGCCCAGAGCAGAAGCAGCCATATTGCACCCATGAGGTTAAAAGGTGCAAAGGCTGGGCCTTCTGGGAAAGAGATGGCAGCACAGACACACATTTGTACATTTGCCTCTTCACGAAACCCCACTGAAATGATGGTACAGATCACTTTACAGGCCTCACCCCCAAGTACCAAGAGAAGTAGAGGAGGCCAAAGCAACATTTTGGAAACTGAAAATCTGGTAGATGAGCCATAACCCCTAGGTGGGCTGGAGACGGCTAAAACTCAGCTGGCGGTGATTGGTGGGTGAGAAGGAGGGTTATTTCAAACGGGGGCAGGTGGTCTTCCTTCTCCACTTGCACGGCTGGGAGATTGTCCCTCCCCAAGCCCAGCAGAAAACCTGAGATATATTTTTGAGAGTGGATAAGGCAGAGGCCTCTGGACTGGGGGGCACCACACCAAAGGCAGGGACACACTGAATATCGGGGTCCCTGCCCTCTTCTTCCTCGCAACTGCTGGGACGCAGCCAGGCTTCATGCCCAAAAGGCAGGAGGAGGAGGTCATGTAGGGGAGAATGGGGGAGAGGCCCAACCCTCTGACCCCGGAAGTGTCCCCAGGGATCCGGCTCAGCCAGATCGTTTGCAGTGAAGACCACAGCCAACAGACGCTGCCGGGGCGCTGCACTTCCAACCAGCTCTTCTGCTTTGTAAATGAGGTATGCATTTAAATGAAATTTACATTCAGTGAAGTGCACAGATCTTAAGAGCATGGTTTGATGAATTTTGGCACACATATCCTCCCGTGTCACCTGCCTCCCCCTCCCGCC
>CM052440.1:3457850-3483892 GCA_028533085.1 Varecia variegata
GCATGTTTAACTTCACGAGAAATTGTCTTACTGATTTTCAAAGTAGTTGCACCATTTTGCACTCTCACCAACAGGGTACAAGAGTTCCACTTGCTCCACAGCCTTGCCAACACTTGTGACGGTCAGTTTTTAAAATCTGAGCCATTCTAGCGGGTGTGTAGTGTATCTTGCTATTAGAATGTGTACTCCTCTCCTCCAACCGCTAATGACGTTGAGCATTGTTTTATTATAATATGTACTTATTTGCCATCCATATACCTTCTTTGGCGAAGTGTTTGTTCAAATCGTTTGCTCCTTTTGGGGAGTTTATTTTTATTATTATTGAGTCATAAGAGTTCTTTATATATTCTAGATATAAGTCCTTTGTCTGATATGTTTTCTATATATTTTCTCCTAGCATGTGACTTCCCTTTCATTTTTACAACAGTGTATTTTAAAAAAACAAACACTTTTAATTTTATTATCTAATTTATCAATCAATGGTAAATTACATTGATTGATTTTCAAATGTTAAACCAATCTTGCACTCCTGGGATAAGCCCCGTATAGACAAGGAGCATTATTCTGTGTGTGTGTGTGAATTCAATATGCTAAAATTTGTTTAAGAACTTTTCATCTATATTGGTCTGTAGTTTTCTTCTTTTGTAGAAAGAAGAAAACTAGTTTCAATATCAGGCTATTGCCGACCTCACAGAATAAATTGAGATGTATTCCAGCTTTTTCAATTTTCTGGAGGAGTTTGTATAGAATTGGTATTATTTCTTCCTTATGTGTTTGGTAGAATTCACTAGTGAAGCCATCTGGACCTAGAGTTTTCTTTGTTGGAAGGTTTTTAAATTACAAATTCAATATATTTAATAGATGCAGGGCCATTCAGGGTATCTATTTTTTTCTTGAGACTTGATACTTTGTGTACGTTCAAGGAATTTGCCGATTTCATCCACGTTGTCTCATGTATTGGCACCAAATTGTTTATATTGTCCTTTAAATGCCTATGGGCTCTGCAGTGATGCTCCTCGTTCCTGATGTTGAAAACTTGTGTCTACTGTCTTCTGGTCATGGTCAGTGTGGTGACAGGTGTGTCAATTTTATCAAGTTACTTAAGAATAAACTTGTTTTCATTCATTTTCTCTATTGTTCTCCTGTTTTCTAATCCATTGATTTCTGCTCTTCTCTTTACCATTTCCTTTCTTCTGCTTACTTAGCTACTCTTTGTCTAATTCCTTAAGGTGGGAGTCTAGGTCATCAATTTGAAACTTTTCTTTTCTTTCTAATATAAGCATTTATTAATAAAATTTTCCTCCATGCACTGCTTTAGCTGCATCCCACCTATTTTGTTATGTGAAGTTTTCATTTCCATTCAGTTAAAAATACTAAATTCACTTGTGATTTATTTTTTAACCAGTGGATTATTTAGAAATGCATTATTTAGTTTCAAAATATTTGGGATTTTCCATCTATCTCCCTGTTATTGATTTCTAATTAAATCCCATTGTGGTCGGAGAACATATTTTGCATGATTCAAATCCATTCAAATATTTTGAGACTTGTTTTATGGCCCAGAAAATTATTTATCTTGGTAAATATTTCACAAGCACTTAAAAAAGATGTTTTTGCTGTTGTAGGGTGGAGTATTCTGTAAATGTTCATCAGGTTAAGTTGGCTGATAATATTATTCAAGTCTCCTATATTCTACTGATTTTCTTTCTATTCATTATATCAATTATTGAGAGAGGGGTGCTGAAATCTTCAATTATAATTATAGATATGTCTATTTCTCCTTCCGGTTCTGTTAGTTTTGCTTTATGTATTTTGAATCGCTGTTCTCAGGTGCATATATCTCTTGATGGAGTGACCCTTTTATTGTTAAATGGCCCTTTTTATTCCTAGCGATATCATTTGCTCTGAACTCTACCTTTCTGATGTTAATATTGGCATTCCAGCTTTCTTTTGATTAATGCTAGGATGGCATATCTTTTTCCATCTTTTTACTCCTAATCTATTGGTGTCTTTATGTTTAATGTTGACTTTCTGTTGACTTTCTGTAGATGGCATGTAGGTGAGTCTTGCTTTTTTTTTAAAATCTAAAATCCAGTCTCACAATCTCCACCTTTAAATTAGGGTGTTTAGGCTGGGCGTGGTGGCCCACGCCTGTAATCCCAGCACTCTGGGAGGCCAAGTCAGGAGGATCACTTGAGGTCAGGAGTTTGAGACTAGCCCAAGCAAGAGGGAGACCCTATCTCTACCAAAAATAGAAAAATTAGCTGGGCGTGGTGGTGCGTGCCTGTAATCCCAGCTACTCAGGAGGCTGAAGAAGGAGGATTTTGCTTGAGCCCAGGAGTTGGAGGTTACTGTGAGCTAGGATGACACCAATGCACTCTCGTCAGGCAACAGAGCGAGACCCTGTCTCTAAATAAATAAACAAATAAATAAATAAATAAGGGTGTTTAGACTACATACGCCAAAGGTGGATATAGTTAGGATTGAGTTTCAATCTCTCACATTGCTGTTTTTCTCTTCTATTTATCCCGTCTATTCTTTTTTCCCCTTTTCTTCTTTTTCTGCCTTCTTTTGGTTTAATTGTTATTTTTATGATTCTACTTTATCTCCTCTATTGGCTTATTAAATGTACCTAGTTTATTTTTTTTAAGTGGTTGCTTTAGTGTTTATTTTATGCGTCTTTAGCTTGTCACAAACAACAGGCCAGGAATACCACACCCTTCACATGAGTTCCAGCTGCTACGGCAGAGTATGTTAACTACTTCCACCTCCCTCTCCTGGCTTTTGTGCTGCTATTGTCCTAATGTTACTTCTGCACATGTTACAGAACATGTGTTGTTATTTTTGCCTTAAACAGATAATTATTTTTTAAAGAGTCACAAAAATTAAGAAAAGTGTCTTTTATATTTACTTGCATAATTACCATTTTTGATGCTCATTAATCCTGTGTTGATTCTGATTTGTCTAGTATGTGTGGAATTTTCCTCCCTTTAACATTTCTTATAGTGCTGCTCTGCTTGTGATCAAATCTCTCAGCTTATGTTAAATCTTCATTTTACCTTCATTTAAAAACATATTATCTCTGTATATAGAATTCAAACTTGACAATTCTCTTTCAATGCTTCAAAGATTATGTCCTTCATCTTCTGACTTCTATTGCTGCTTCTAGAAAGCTTTGTGTAGTTTTTATCTTTGTTCTGTATGTAATATGTGTTTTTTTAAATCCCTTGCTGCTTTTAAGACTTTGTCCTTAGCATCTGTTTCCAGTAATTTGATTACAACGCACCTTGATGTAGCTTTCTTCATATTTCTTGTGCTTGGCGTTCATTGAGTTTTCGGATCTGTGGACTGATAGTGTCCATCAACTTGGAAAAAATGTAACTATTTTTCCAAGTATTTTTTCTTCCCACACTCCTCATTTCTGTCTTTTTCTGAGATTTCAATCATGTGCCTGTAGGTCACTTGATGTTTGTCATTATATTTCACATTTTTTCCTCCATCTGTTGCATTTTTGGATACTTTCTTAGACCTATGTATCCATATTCACCTAACCTTTTTTCTCTGTTGTCTAATCTGCTGTTAATTCTGTCCTGTGTGGTTTTCTTTAAAGGATATACAGAAGTAAAAGTTTATTTACTTCATTGAGAAAAAAACGAAAGAAAGAGAGATAGAGAGAGAGTGAAAGAGAGAGAGAGGGTGTGAGTGGCCATGGCACGTGAATGAAGGAGTGAAAATCTGTCCTGTGTGGTTTTCATCTCTCAAACTCTGACTCAGGTCTTTTAAAAAAGTATGTCTCATGTTTGTTATTTTCAGCTGCATGCTTTCCTCTACTTTCTTAAACAAATGGAACATATTTATCATTGTTGTTTTAATATCCTTGTCTGATAATTCCATCATCTATGTCATTTCTGGGTCTGTTTCTATTGACTGATTTTTCTCTTTATTATGAGCTGTTTTTTTTCCTACCTTTTCACATGGCTGGTAATTTTTAATTAGATATCAGGAATTGTGAATTCTGGTTGTGGGATGCTGGAGTCTCTCTCTCCCCGCCGCATCCCCTTTTTCTTTTTCTTGTATTCCTTTAAATATTTTTAATTTTTTTCTGGGCCTTAGGTAAGTTACTTGGAAATAGTTTGAGGCTTTTGAGCTTTGAGTTTCGGCTTTGTTCCAGAATTTCTTCTTCTTAACCTAAGGGAGCTTCCTCATGTGCATGTGCTGATCAGTGCTCAGCTAAAGGACTGAGGGTAAGACCTCAGGATTAGAGATAGTCAGTTTTTTTGGCATCATTTATTGAAAATATTTTTCTTTTCTGGGCTCTGTTCTGTTCCAGTGATCTATTTGTCTATGTTTATGCCGTTATTGTACTGTCTTCATTATCATAGTTTTATAGCAAGTCTTGAAATCACATAGTATAAGCCTTCCAACTTTATTTTTCTTTTTTAAGATTTTGTTTAGCTATTCAAGGTTTTAAAATTTCTATATAAATTTTAGAATTAACTTAAAAAAATCTGCTGGTATTAAAATATTAAAAAACCACAACAGTTTCGTTGAGGTAAAATTGACACACAGTCAGTGGTGCACATTTGAAGTGTGCAGTTTGGTAAGTTGTAAAACAGGTTCCACGTGAGAACCAGCAATCACAATCAATATGATGGACACAGTCATCGCTCCCAAAAGTTTTCTTCTGACTTTCTGGGTTCCTTAATCCCCACCCCACCCTGGCCCCTAGGCAATCACTGATCTGCCTTCTGTCAGTATAGACTGGTTTATTGAAATTTTGATGGATTGAATTAAATCTGTAGATAAATTTGTGAAGAATTGATATCTTACAAATATTGAATCTTCCAATAGATGATTATGGTATATCTCTCCATTTACTCATTTCTTATTTATTTTCTCTTATTAGTAGCATGTATTGCTTTGTAGATTTCAGTGTAAAGGTTTTACCTATATTTTGTGAAATTTATTCCAAAGTATTTTATGTTTTTTATGGCATTGCAAAAGGTGTTACTTTTAGTATCAGTCATTGAAGTGTGTAGAAATTAAACTGGCTTTCTTTACTGCCTTTGTATCCTGTGACCTTGCTGAATTTGCTTACTAGTAAAGCAGTTCAAAAGAATTTCTTAGTATTTCCTACATATACAATCACACGTGGGAGTAAAGACAGTTCTGTCTTTTCCTCTCCATGCTGTGTGCCGTTTATTTCTTTCTCTTGTTTGATGTCACTGACTTGGACTCCAGTCCAATGTTGAACAGAAAGCTGGCGTCTTGCCACGTTCAGATCTTCGGGGGAAAACACTCATTCTTCATCAGGAGGTATGATATTAACTGTGGATTTTGTTTTTCGTTTTGCTTTATTTTGTTTCTAGATGACCTTAATCAGCATCTTTTATTTTCCTAGTTTGCTGACAGTTTTTATAACAAATGGTTGTTGAATTTTATCAAATGCTTTTTCTGCATCTATGGAGATGATTGGATTTTTGCCTTTATTTTGTTCATGTTAATCCATTTTTTAATTTGGTTTTTGAATGTTGAACATCTGAACACAATATTTCATGTATTCCCACCCTCTGGTTTTATAATTATCAATGGCAGAGAGCAAGTGGTATACTGTCGGGGCTGAGAGCAGTAATTGAAAACCAGCCCCACTAGAGCCATGTCTTGCCCAGCCTAAGCTACAGCCAAGGGTCACTAGATGGAAGGGAGTGACCCAAATAAACAACCAGTGAGGAGAAACTGGGAGAAAATGACATCATGGAAAGAGAAAAAAATTAAAAATACGGTCACTGATATGCTCAGATGAATCAGAGATCTTTATATAAGAACAAGATGCCATAAAACAGGAGCGGGAGTTCTTAGAAAATAAAAATATTACAGCCGAAATGAAAAACTCAATAGAAGAGCTGGAAACCAAACATGGTCCTGTATTATAAAAAGCTGAACAAAAACGACAGAGAAAGTGGAAGACAGAGGATGAGAATGTTAGCGAAAGCCCGGGAGTAGAGAGAGCAGAAAAGGCAGAGGGAAGAAATTGTCAATGAACTGACTAACAATATTCTACTTGCCAAGACCACTGAGTGCCCAGAAAGACTGGTGAAAATAAGCCAGTACCAAACACACCACCAGGACATTTCCGAGTGCCGGGGACAGGGAGCTAAATCCCGAGGGGCGGGGCGAGTTCTACAGAAAGGATGAGGGAAGAGCGTGCCTTTCTACCTGGCGCTAGCACTTGGGCAGTGAGGGGAGCACGGAGTAATTCCTGCAGAAATCTAGGCCCCGTGTGCTGAAAATCACTGTTGTGAACAGAATTCCCTTATCCGTGGAGTTTGGATTAGAATTCGCCAGAATGGTTTGCGGGACTTGAGAGACAGAAGGGAGGTGGCAGCCAGCACTTCCTGAGAGGCTCTGTGGTCAGATACAAGAGCATCTGTGGACATGCCTGGTAGGTTCCAGCTTTTTCTTTCCCTGTCACACGTGCTCTTCTTCCGTCCTGCCCGCCCTGCTGGCCGCCAGCAGCCCATCCCACCCCGGGGCCCCAGCTTCTCCCGGACACCCTCAAACTCTTCCGACTGGTTCCGCGTCTGCAGTTGGACACATTCTGCCCCAGCGATTTCCCTGCAAGCCGTGACTTGTCGCCCACGTCCTGCTTCAGGAGGTTGGTTAGTGACCCCTCCCCATCTGGACCTGCCCTTCTCCCCCCTCCCACCATTGTGCAAGATACAATTTCTGCAGCGACTCTCCACGGCACCCCTGCGAGCTCTGCTTCCCTGATTGCTGTCTGAGATGATTTTCGGCACCTGAAGTGGTCACAGGGAACAAAAACATATGCACAGCGGTCTGGAAATGTTCCAGGTTTGACCAGATTTAAAGGCATTAATGTTCCCATGGCCAGAGGTAAATAGGAGGCCTGTCACCCATGGCACACGTCGGCAAAGCAGTTACTGAAGTCGTCACCTGGAGTCTCTCAGCCCAAGTGCCTGCAGAAGGCAAGTCTTTGGGTGATCGAGAAGCAGTGACCCTAGAACATTTGGTGGCATGAGGAACACGTGGACTGTGGGTCTTGTCGGTGACGTCTAAGCGTTTTGGGGAACGTGGGGAAGGAGAATGATGAGCTGAGGACTGTGAAGTCCCAGCACAAGGTCCAGGCTGGGAGCCCAACAGTGTCTCTGGCTTCCTGGAATGACACCGCATCTCTTGTAGTCACAGGATTGAGAGCGCTTTGAAAACTGAACCCACAGTCTCATTCTGCAGGGGAATGAAGTTTAAGAATGCAGTTTAAATTCACCCTATCTCTTATATTTAAATTAGGGAATTGACTGGAAAGGAGCAAGACTCTCAAAATTGGGGTGAACTGACCTACGGGCAGGTTGTGATGACACTGGGCACTGGTGACCCCAGTTCTGCCCAGCACCCTTAGGTCACAGAAGCAGCCCTTCCCCCATCCAAGGAGGTCGGCCTCCCATTGCCCAGAGCCCGTAGCGACCTCTCCTGAGGGGCCAGTCCTCCTCCAGCCCCAGCCCCAACGCCTCTCATTTCTTCTAGACCTGTTGCTCCACTCATGTCCAGCAGGCCTCGGGGGTGGGTACAAAGGATCGCCCAGGAGGAGGTACCCTATACTGCACACCTCAGAGATATCACAGGTTCAGGTCCAGACCTCCACGATAAAAAGAATATTGCAATAAAGCAAGTAACACGAATTGTTTTGTTTCCCAGTGCATGTAAAACATACCTTGCCCGGGTCCATCCAAGGAATCAGTATCTATGGCAGCTACAGCCTTATGAAATGTACTTCTGAAACAATAAGACTTGAAAGTTGAAATGACTCCCTGATCCGGGGGCTGCAGAATGGATGTTGTGTTGGCAGGTGTGAAAACAGCACTCATCTCCTCGGACCTCTCCATCAGAGCTCTGGGGTGACCAGGTGCGTTGTCATGAGCAGTAATATTTTGAAAGGAATTTTTTTTCCAAGCAGTAGGTCTCAACAGTGGGCTTAACATATTCAGTAAACCAAGCTGTAAACAGATGTGCTGTCATCCAGGCTTTGTTGTTCCATTTATAGAGCACAGGCAGAGTAGAGTTAGCGTCATTCTTACAGGCCCTAGGATTTTCGGAATGGTGAATGAGCACTGGCTTCACCTTGAGTCACCAGCTGCCTTCGTCCCTAACAAGAGAGTCATCCTGTCCTTTGAAGCTTTGAAGCCAGGCGTTGTCTTCTCCTCTCTAGCTATGAAAGTCCTAGATGAATCTCCTTCCAATAGAAGGCTGTTTCATCTACACTGAAGACCTGTTGTTCAGTGTGGACACCTTCATCACTGATCTTAGCGAGACCTTCTGGGTAACTTGCTGCAGCTTCTCCATCAGCACTTGCTGCTTCAACTTGCGCTTTTATGTTCCGGAGATGGCGTCTTCCCTTAAACCTCATGACCCAACCTCTGCTGGCTTCAAAGTTTTCTTCTGCAGCTTCCTCACCTCTCTCAGCCTTCACAGAACTAGAGAGAGTGAGAGCCTTGCTCTGGATTAGGCTTTGGCTTAAGGGAATGTTGTGGCCGGTTGGATCTTCTACCCAGAACCCTCAAACTTCGTCCACATCAGCGATGAGGCTGTTTCACTTTCTTATCATCCATTTGTTCACGGAGGCAACACTTTTAATTTCCCTCAAGAACTTTCCCTTTGGCTTCACAGCTTGGCTAACTGGCGCGAGAGCCCTAGCTTTTGGCCTCTTTCGGCTTTTGACAGGCCTTCCTCACTACGCTTAATCGTTTCTGTTGTTTTGATTTAAAGTGAGAGACCTGCGACTCTTCCTTTCCCTTGAACACTGAGAGGCCACTGTAGGGTTATTCACTGGCCTAATTTCAATCCTGTTGTGTCTGAGGGAATAGGGAGCCGAGGGGAGGGAGAGAGCTGGGGGAACGGCTGTCGGTGCAGCAGTCAGGACACAGGTGACATTAAGTTCACTGTGTAATGTGGGCGTGGTTCACGGTGCCCCAAACAATCACGATAGTAACGTCAGGGACCACTGACGGGGAAGGTCACCACCCTGGGCAAGGAGCTGAGATGTAGGGCGCGCTTCAAAGGCAACGTGGAGTGAGTCGTGGCAGGAGGGTGCCGTACACACAGCCACGGGAGCAGTTGCGGAAATGAAGCTGTCAGAGTTAGGAGTACTTATTCCTTATGCTGCTACTGCTCTAATCTTCAACTATGTTAACAGATTCTTCCTTCTTCCTTAAGCCTCCCATTCCCCTGCTGTCTAACATGCGCTGTGTCAACCGTGGTTGACCTCATGTCTCGAAACTGAAGTCACAGGATGTCACAAAGCAAGTGTGACCCAGGCAGAAGAGGGGGGGCGGGAGGGTAGAAGGTTCACAGACTTTTGATTTTATAAGGAACAGTTACAGCGTGTTAAGAAGAGGCCTGATTTTGCTATTGTTTTTATTTGGAAGTTAAATATAGATAAAGAGGTTGGTTTGGATGCCAAGTTGGCAACTCGAGGGACGTTGGCAGACAAAGGTGACACGGAGCCCCTCCTCCCCGAGCAGCCTGTGATCCAAGGTGGACAGACCAAGGCAGAGGCGCCGTGACCCCAGCTCGTCCTTACTTGTCCTCATTCCACGTCCTGCTCGTGCTCTGTCCCTCGGACCTGCGCCCGGCAGTGGCCTGGATCCACCCCCAGAGGCGGCCGTTCCCCGTGGAGTCTTGGCCAGCTCCGCCCTGGCGCCCCAGTGAGGCTGCATGTGTGTGGCACCCGCGGCTCCCTGCAGGCTGTGACCTGACCTCCTGCCCGCACGGGGCCTGGGGAGGGCGAGGCTGGTCCTTTCTGGGCCTCCAGCTCCCTTGTCCGCTCCGCTCCCAGCTCCTCCTGGGACCGTGCGAGGTCTGATTCCTCAGATGACAACATGCTCTGGGGCTCCTCTTCCTGCACGGAGCCCCCCCGGCACAGCGGCCAAACTACCCCCACGTGTGAGAGCAGGATACGATGTCTTCAGTTCTGCAGTGTATCAAAAATGTGTCATGTACCGGCTCTTTCTCAGGAAGCTACTGAGGGGTGTTTTTCATTAAAATAAGGGAGAAAACTCAAGAAGGAAGATCTGGGTCAAAGGACACAGAAAATCCAACACAGGAAAGGGGAGAAGAAGCGTGTGGGACACCAGCTTTCACCGAGGCCCGTGGACAACGGACGAGACACGAGCCCCGGGGGCTGCCGGACACCTCCGAGGGGAGGCGCCTCTGCGGTGCGGACGATCGTAGAGAGTGTGGTAATAAGAGCTTGGACACAAACTCAGAACAAGCAAAACAAAGCAATTCACATTAACTTCAGAAAGACGGAATGTCATGTAGGGAAAGGTGCGTGACCGTGGTGTCTCTGCAACTCAGCGGTGAACAGCATTTTCATGGTGGCGGTTATGCAAACACCATCGATGCCGTCGAGTCCTGAAACAGCCGCCGAGAGCTGCCGGCGTGGGAAGGGCACGAGCGGGTGGCATTTGGGAGGCGAAACAGAGCTCAGGCCGCGTCTTCCACAGCGGGCGTCTGGGGAGAACCCCTATGTCTGCAAGTCGCCCGGGTTATCGACACCAACACGCTATGTAGAGGGAGTGACAGGTGCGGTTGGGGACAGTTGTCCTGGTTTTTGTTCCCGGTTGGAAAAAGTCCCTAATCTCAAGTCCTTACTGTTGTGGCTTTTTTCTGTTTTCACTGGTCCCGATGTGACCCTCGGCCTTTGATCACATTCCCCGGTTGCCTGCCCTGTCACCTGCGTATCTAAGCACCTGCCCTGTCACCTGCATGCCCTCATCCCTGCCTAACAGTAGCAAGATAAAGCCGAAAATAACCCTCTAGAGTTGAAATAGTCGCCCTCAGGGAGGGGGAAGGGGGTGAGGACGGGGCTCTGCCGCTCTGGGGCAGCAGCTGCCCGGCCTGCGCGACTCCAAGTCGTGTGCGGACGTGACTCGGGTCAACACACACGGGCTCTGCTGTGCTGGAGCCTCGGCCTGGGCCTTGGACTGCCTCGGATTCCTGCTGCATCAGAAGGATTCATCTCACTTGCCCGAAGCACTGGCCCTCGGAGTCTTGCCAAATGCGTAGGAACACGCTCCTGACCGCCACACGGGTCCCCCACGGCCTTCTCCGAGCTTTGCTGCAGGAGACCTCCTCCTGCCGCCCTGCCCTCAGGGCCTCTCCGTCAGTCAGTCCCCTCCCTCCCCGCCACGTGCACCCACGCGTGTGCCGCTGGCTGGGCGCGCAGAGCTGGGGGCTCGCTCCCTCCTGTCGTGGACCCGCTGATCCCGGCGGCCGTGGCACCATGAAACGGCCAGGAGTGAGCGAGGAAGGGGCGTTTGTTCCCGTGAAAACTCATTTGCACTATCCGAAGACTCAACAAAGGCCAGACGTGTAAGGATTCTGCGTTCCGAATCCTCCGGCGGTACCTTTAAGCCTGTCCTTTAGTCAGGCACCCAAACTGGAAACTAGACAATGCCCAGGAGTTAGTTTTCTGCAACAAACACTCCAAGAAATGCCCATTGGAGGAAATGCCAATCATATTCAAAGAAAAGGCCCCAAATCGAAGCATTGGTGGATGAATGTTCAATGAGATATTTTCCATTTGAAATAAGATGTTTAAGGTACATATATGTATCATTTTTTGGTAGTGCTTTTTAAAAAAAATTGAGGTAAAAGTCACACAACCTATTACTATTAACCATTTTAAATCGAGTGGCATTTAGTGTGTTCAGTGTCGTGCAACCAACATGTCTTTCTGTAATAGTTTCAAGACTTTTCATCACCCCAGAAGAATATATGTATCATTCAAAAATGAATCTCTCCTTTAAAATATTCTTTTGCGTAACAGACAAACGTGTGATGTGGGGTGGGAGGGTTGGGTGCTGAGAGAGGTCGGTGACCTACAGGGGAGGCTTTGGGTTTCCAGCAGCCACCTGTCCCTCCATTTGGTGAGAGTCTTCCGAACCTTGAAGCCACCAAACGCAGGGGTGCCGAGTGAGGAGCTGGAAGGAAAGGCAGACCCTGTTAGCATCACAACAGCACCTGGATCAAGCTATGCCTGAAGCTGGCAAGATCAACCCAGGCACTTCTGCATTTTAGGAGCCAGTAAGTTGTCCTTTTTACTTAAGTCAGTTTGAATTGGATTCTGACCAGACCAGTAGCAGACGTCCCCCCAAGTCCTCATGGCAACTCTACAAGGAGTTATCTGATCTCTTGTCCGCTGGTGTGGACAGTGAGGATCAGACAGGACAGGTTCGACAGCAGATCCCGTGTCCTCCTGCTCCCCTCTCTCCTCATGACCCTCAGATGTGAGGTAGGGCCGGGGCCATGAGCCAGGCTCTCACTGCCCTGAGGCCCATGACCCTTAACCTCTGACCTCAGTTGCTCTCCTTTCTGTGCAGAGGCGTTGGCGAGAGAAGCCTCCCTGGCTCGGGGCGGGACGCAGAGCCCTTGGGTGCGTTATTGCTGGTAGTAGACGCCTCCCACTCCTGTGTTTCCTTTGCCTTGAACAGGACTTTGGCTTCTGTCTGTAACCTGTGAGGCGGCTCAGCCTCGCAGAGAACTCCAAACTCTCATGCCGCTGTGTGACCTCGAGCAAGTTCATGGACCTCTCTGTTTCACTTTTCTCACCTATCAAATTAAGTGGTTGGATTAGACCAGCACCATCTGTTAGGAATGGAATTGGAACCACATATGTAGTTTAAAATGCCCTAGTAGCCACATTTAAAAAAGAAATAGGTAAAAGTAATTTAATAGTAAGCTTTATTAAATTCAGTATATACCAAATATTATGCTAACATATAAGCAAGCCAAGTTAGTGAGATACTGTGCGTGTTTTATACCGAGCCTTCAACGTCTGGCTGAGTATTCCCCACGGGAAGCATCGCAGTTTGGACACGTTTCACGCACACGATAGCCAAGTACGTCCAGTGGCTGCCACCATTTCCAGCAGACTAGACTAGACTAGACTAGACAGCACCAGACTAGATCGACGGGTTTCAGACGTTTTCATTTGTATTTTAAGCAACAGGATCATTCACTGAAGTGAGACTTGTTCAGAGTCCAATCACGCAAACGGACGACGAGGCTGCCCCGCCGGGCCAGGGTCTTGCTCTGCCTCTCCCGGTCCCCCAACCCGTCACACCCGCCCCGCCCCCCTCCGCCACCGCCCGCTGCACTGCGCCCCCAAGCGTGAGATTTCTTGTCCCACGAGGGGGCTCCTGGAATCCTGTCTGGAGATCACTGTCAGGCGACCTCCGAGGGCCCCAACGGTTTAAACGTGGAGATCACCTTGGGGGAGGATCTCAATTAAAAAACAAACCGTAGAGAAATGTCAGTGTACGGGAAGGTGGGGATTTCTCCCCGCCGGGCTCTGCTTTGGGTGACCCGGGAGCTGTGGACATCCAATTGTGTCCGTTCCTTCACGGAATCAGTCCGTGTGGGGTGGGCTAGGCTGCAATAGCAAATAGATTCTGAAATCTCTGCAACTTAACCCCACGTTTCCTTCTTCGTCGTGAAGAGTTTAACGCAGGATAGTAGCGCTCCTGGGTGGTGTCCCCCCCCACAGTGACGTGGGGACCAAGCCCGGCCACTGCCACCTTCAACACGTGTTCTCTACGCCACTGCGGAGGAGCAGGGGAGAGCTGGGCCCGGGCTGGACGTGCAGACCACCCCATCCCGCCGGCCAGGACGCGGGAACACGGCCCACCGCTGTGCAAGGGGGCTGTGGAACGGGGAATTGGTGGAGCCCAGGGAGAGGAAGGACATGTCCCCATGAGTGACTCTGTCCCCTCCCAGGGCTCTTGCCCACTCTGTCTCCTCTGCTCCAGATGAGTTGTGTGCTTCCTTTGTCTTCTGATTAAGTTCTGCTGATCTCAGTGCAAATGTCACTTGCTCGGGGAGGGCAGACAGAAGCCCTGGGGGCAGGGGCAGGGCAGCCAGGCAGGGCTGGGTACTGCAGGCCCAGTCGCCCCACCCACGGTGGCAGCAGGAGCTCAGACTCTGTCCCTGACAGGTGTGAAGAAATCCAAGGGTTTCCAGCACGCAGTAGGAGGATGGGATTTGCATTTGAAAACGACCTCTCCGGGTGGAGAGCTGGTAATGATCCTTCTATTTTTGAGAAAGGCCAACTCTCTTGGTGGCGCCCCAAGGAAAGGGCAACTCTGTGTGGTGCCAACTTTGATGAACAGTCTCATCTCCATCGAAATATTTTACCAATGCTCTGAGTAAAATGCTTCTAAATTATTCAGCCTCCCAGCTGTCTGGGCAGAGGGGCCTGGCTGTCCCCTCTCGAGCAGCCCTTGCTGAGGCTGAGGGCCCGCGGAGAGGGCCGGGGAGGCCAGTGGTTAGAGCTGGCAGAGATGGGCAGCCTTTTAAGTCTTCTCAGCCTCTCGGCCAAGGGCTTGAGCCTGGCCGCCTCCTCATGCTCGTGGACCTTAACGAATGCCGACTGGGGGCGGCCCAGACCCTGCTCTCGCCACTGGGGATGCAGGAGTCAGGCACGATCCTGAGCTGTCCCAGTGTGTTGTGGAGACTGATGCCCAGACAGTTAGAAGACAGGGTGAGTCCCAGTGAGGCACAGAGAGTGACACGGGGCCAAGGCAGCCCAGGTTAGGAATGACAGCCTGGATGACATGGGAGAGGGAATGTCCCAAGCTGGGTTTTAAAGGGGGAATAGGAGTTCACCAAGTAGATGAGGTGAGTGAAAGACATCCCTGGCAATGAGACCTGCAGGGGCAAAGCTCTGTGGGTTGTGGGGGGGCGCAGGGTGTGGGTGCAGGTGCAGCAGGACCTGGGCTGCAGGTCTAGGCAGTGGCCGGGTCCTGGAGAGCTTTGAACTTGAGGCCTCTGAGTGTGGACTGTCCTAGGGTCCTGTGGAGCAGCTGACAGAGACTGAGAGGGGAGTGACACAGAGCTGTGACGCACAGAATGGAGAGTATCACCCCGTTTACAGATGAGGAACTCAAGACTCAGAGGGGTGAAGGAATTTACCCAAGATCACACGGTGGGAAGGCAGTCTGGTGCACGGTCCCCGGCAACGCCGACCACTCTCTGAGCCTCTGTCTTCCCGGCTGTCAAATGGGGACATGAGACCCACCGCTTTGTTGGAAAGGCCATCGCTGTGGACAGAGCGGAGCTGAGGGGCACGAGGGCACAGGCATAGCAGCCGGGCGTGGGGCAGAGGCTGAGGCTGGCCCCTGGCGAGGTGCCAAGGGGAGGTGAGGGGCTGGCACCGATGTCCCACCCAGGGGCCGATGCCAGGGAGAGACAACGGAGCCCTGACAGGCCTCGTCTCCCGTTGCTCGGCAACCATCCGGGGTCCGCAGTGAGCGGGCAGCCTTGCGTCGATGGTGGGGTTTGTGCTTCCTACCGGGCGGAGCGTTTGAACCTCTGTGCGCATTCTTGGCCGCAGAGGATCTGGGGTTAACAAAGTACTCCTGTTCCCAGACTGGCCTTGTTTTTGTGACAAACCCTTGTGAGGCTGCTACTCTGAGGTCGGCGTTTCGGGGCTGGACCCGTGGCTCCCGCTGGTGCAGACACTGCCCAGGACCACCCGGACTCCTGGCTCCTCCAAGCAAGTCAGCCCCCATGGGTGTGCTGTCTGCGAGCGCCGACTGTGCACCTAGCCCTGGGCAGGCCTCAGGGGGCACAGCAGCTCCAAGTCTCCCCTAGCCCCTGGCGCCCCCAGGGCTCCCAGGGAACCCTGTGCCCTCAGCGTAAAATATGCTGGAAAAGTACCCCTGCTCCCCGGCGTCAACACCACCCTCCCTTCTTTCCTTACTGTCCCTGCTTCCCAGTCGACACTCCCATCCTGCCCTCTGTGAACTTGTTCTGATGCTGGGACTGTGAGGTCTTCCTTCTTGATCAGGCCAACTCCTACTCATCCTTCAAAACCCAGAAGCGCCCCTCCTTTGTGAAGCCTTTCCCAGTTCCCTCAAGCAGGCAGGCACTCCCTCACTCCTGGTGTCCACAGTGACTCCCATGAGGGCACTGGCCATGTTCATCTATGGGAACAGCAAGTGCACAGGCCCTGAGATATAGCTTGTCACCTTGGGAAACAACCAGGAAGCCCAGGAGCAGTAAGCGGGGAGAAGCGGAGGGCAGGGAGGAGCAGACAGAACGAGTGGAGCATCTGAGCTGCTCAGCACACCATGCTCCACAGAACTGATTACCGTAGCCCATTGACTTTCACGGCAGCCAGGTGGGAACTGAGACCCAGGAGTCAAGTGACATGCCCACGGTCACACAACCATGCAGCGGCAGAGTCAGCATTTAAACTGACACTGTCTGTCCCCAAAGTTCATGTCTTACAGCGTCACCCTGCAGCGTCCCTTGAGGAGGGGAGCAGGAGACTGTGGCCATGCCCCCCCCCTTTCACTCCCACCTTGCTGGTTACCCCGTGGGCCCGCCCACGTGGGCAGGCCTCCCTCCTGGGAGGATCTCCCCAACCCCAGTTGCTTGGCCGGCTTGGCTCTGGGAAAGGGCCGATCTCAGCTCTGGATGGGCCTTTATTTTTACTTGAACAGCTCGGCCACACGGGTCAGGGGTGCTTTCCCTCGTGCACGGGAAAAGGGCTGCTTTCTCCTGTGCAGCCCCAGGCTAGAGAGGCTCTCACCAACGCCAGCGTGTGTGGCCACTTTCCTGGAAGGGCCCTGTGCGGCGTGGGTGACACAGATGCCAACACGGTTCAGTCATCTGCCTCCCCCAGCACCTGCAGCTTGAGTGTGGATCCTGCCACTCGAGGGCCGTACACCTGGCCCTGTGTGGGGCGCTGTGTGCAGGGAGCTGAGGCTGACAGGGGCCTGTCCTCAGGGTCCACGGTCAGGCAGTGGACATAGATGCAGACCCAGAGAGTGACCACACAATGTGCTCAGGGCTGTGGCACAGGGGAGCTGAGGAAGGGGAGAAGGAGCTGAGGGAAGTTCCTAACGTTGCTCGGGGGTGAGGCAGGGTGGAGTTGGGGGTCAGCTTGCTGTAGAAGCAACACTGATTTCATATTACTTTACTTTCCATGTTACTTTTAAGATAAAAGAATGAAAGGATGTCAGTTCTATCCCTTCATTCTATCCATTCATCCACCCACCCATTCATCCATCCATCCACCCACTCGTCCATCTTCCCACCCATCCTCCCAACCTCCATTCCCCACTTCCCCCATCCCCAGCTACCAATCACCCACCCACCCATCCATGCATGCGCCCATCCATCCATTCATCTATCAGTCTATCCCATCTATCAGTCTATCCATACAGCTATCCATCTCCAGCTACCCATCATCCACCCCACCATCCATGCATGCACGTGCCCAACCATCCATTCATCCATCCACACATTCCAAGCTACCCATCACCACCCACCCATCCATCCATCCATCTACCCATCCGTCCATCTATCCATCCATCCACACATCCCCAGCTACCCATCATCACCCGCCCATCCAAGTATGCATGCACCCCATCTACCTATCCATGCATGCATGCACCTATCCATCTATCTACCCATCTATCCATCCATCCACCCATCCACCTATCCATTCATGCATGCACCCATCCATCCATCCACACATCCCCAGCTACCCATCACCACTCACCCATCCATGCATGCACGTACCCAACCGTCCATCCATTCATCTACCCATCCATCCATCCATCCATCCACACGTCCCCAGATACCCATCACCACCCACCATCCAAGCATGCATGCACCCCTTCTACCTATCCATGCATGCATGCACCTATCCATCCATCCACCCATCTATCCATCTGTCCATCCATCCATCCATCCACTCACCCATCCACCTATCCATTCATGCATGCACCCATCCATCCATGTACCCATCTACCCATCTATCATCTGTCCATCCATCCATCCACCCATCCCCAGCTACCAATCACCTCCCACCCATCCATTCATGCATGCATGCATCCATCCATCTACCCATCTACCCATCTACCCACATATACATCCATCCATCCACCCATCCCCAGCTACCCACCACTCACCCATCCAGCATGCATGCACCCATCCATCCATCCATCCCTCACATACTTGTGCCTACTCTGTGCCATACTCTAAGAATTCTAAGCAAAGTCAAACCTAGTCCCTGGCCTTGACCCCTTGTAGACCTCGAGCCCTAGAACTTTGTACTGACGTTCCTTGATCTTTGTTGGCCTTGATGGTGGGGAGACAGGTGAGGACAGGCAAGTAGCACCCAGTGTGGACAGAGGGAAGAAGGGCAGAGGCTGTGAGAGCCCAGGGGTCCTGGTAGCATTAGGAGGGGACATCTGAGATGAGTCTGGTTAGATCTGAAGGAGGTGGCCAGGCAAGGGGTGGAGAAGGGGCTCCAGGCAGAGGAGAGAGGTCAGCTCAGGCTGTGGCGGGTGCTGGGGAATTGTAGGGAGTCACGTCGAGCTGGGCTGAGCCGAGTGTGCTGTGTAGTCATCCACGAGGCTGGAGGGGTCAGTGGGGGCCAGATCTGGGCTGGCGGGGGGAGGGTCAGGCTGCAGGATTGGAGGCAGCTCTGATAGCTGGCCCTGGCGGGGCCAGGATCTGCCCAGGGTTTGACGCTGACCTTTCACCCAGGCAAGTTCAGTTCAGAAATGAGTGTGTTGAGACAGGAGGCTAAACACACCCATCTCTTCCCTCCAGAGGAAGCAAGTGGACACAGGCCTGAGATAGGGCTGGTGCTGTGGGCGCTGGCCCTGACTCCCACAGATGGGCATCTGGTGTCTGGTCCGTGGCTGCCCACCATGAGCCTGCACTCCACTCCCTTTGCTAGCCTGGGGAGATCCCCTACTAGCACTGAAGTTGGCTCATCCCAGCTAAGGCTGCAGGTTCAAGGATTGCCCTTACAGAGAGAAAGGAAGGCAGGCAAGGCAGGTGCAAAACAAAAAGCCCCGGGAGGATTGTTTGAGACAGGAGGGGGTGCTGGAGAAAGGTGGCGGACGTTCCAGGCGGGCCTGGACTCACAAATGGGTGAGGCCAGTGAGGCCAGTGACGTGCCTGGGCTCACAGATCAGGTGTCCTGGGACTTGAATCATGGCTCAGCCACTTCCTGGCCTTGTGACCCTGAAAGAGAGACTTCACCTCTCTGTGCCTCCACTGCTGCATCTGTAGTGTGGGACAGTGGTCCTGCCCACAGTGTGACACACATCAGACACACCCAGAACAGTGTGGACATGCAGTAAGTAGTCCATTGAGGTCAACTCCTGCCATAATTGCCATTTTTCTCCAGGGGACAGTCCTGCCTGGGTTGGGCAGGGTGGGTGGCTGTGCTTAGGAGCTGGGGCTGTGCTCAGCTCTGAGACCGACCACCTCCCCTGGGGACCCGGTGCCTCTGCCCTTCCCTCCACAAACAGTTTGCTGTGCCCCCACGGCCTGGGCATGCGGAGGTGACTCAGGCTGGTGGGGAAGACAGCTGAGGGCAACAGGGAGGGTTGACAGGAGGGAGTAACGATGGCCTGGACCTAATGGAAGCCTTCCCGGAAGACATCGAGAGGGTTTGGGCCAAGTCATGAGGCTGAGGTCGGCCTGATGGATGAGCCAGGGGAGGAATTGCAGGTGGAGAAATGAGGGCAGGTGCAAAGGCACTGAGGTGCGTCCTGGCTGACTTGGGCTCTGAGGCAAACCCCTGCTCTGCCACTTGCTAGACGTGCAAACTTGGACACCCAGCTTCTCTCTGTGCCTCAGTTTCCCATATGTAAGTGGGGATGACAGCAACACTGTTCCCCTCGTAGGGCTGTTGTTGCGAGTTAAGCAAGTGAATGTGTGCGTTCGGGGTTATGACAGGGCCTGCACGCGGGATGCGCTCTGCAAATGTTAGCTGAGGTTAACGTCATGTGAGTCATCTGAGAGCCCGCTCACACATTTTAGGCTTACCTGCTGCTCTCTCCAGTGGAGACCGGCGTGAATGCAAATTCTTGACAGGCAAACACAGGTTTCAAATCCCACTGCTGACGACCTTCTAATTGGCATCGAAAAGGAGCATTTTTGGCTCCCTGCTCAGACTCTGGCGACTTCTGGGTGACAAGCTGCTGTCAGATGCTTTTCACAAGCCTTGGGTTTTGGCGGCCGAGGTACTGATGGGGCCAGGTCTGGGATAATTGGGTCCTTCAAAAAGGCCACACAAAGGGACACTGATGAAACCTTCCCCAACTCTGAGTCCAGTGACATGAGCACAGGTGTTGGCTGCAGCCCCCGGGACGGGCTCCTCTGTCCACCCTGAAGATCTCTAGCATCGTGGGCCCCAGCACACCCCACCCACTGGCAGGTAGTGCCACTGCCAGGTGTCATGTCCCCTGGGCAGGGGATGCGAGGGGCTTGGCCACCTCCCCACCCAGGGGTCACATCCCTCCCCAGGTGGGCTCTGGCGGCTGTTGGCAGAACCCTCCCCACGCTGTCCTCTGGCTGTTGAGCTAATAAACAGCTGTTGCCTCCTTAAGTCCCACACAGATGCGGCACCAAGTGTGCCCAAAGATTTCTGCTAATTAAAATCAGGTTTTGACATTCGGGGCTTTCTGCTGAAGACAGGAGCTCACGCTCTGCTGTCAGTGGAGAACTGAAGCGTCAGGTTCCGCCTACACTCGACCCCAGACAGCTGGGCGTTGGGAATGCAGACATGCCATGATGCTTTCATTTATTTATCAAATGCACTTGTACTCTTCCCCGCTTCAGAGAGGATTTGAGTGGGCCTCGGGAACAAGTACGAATCCGGTTTTTCCACTTTGTAGCTGTGTCCTGAGGCAAGTCGCTGCACCTCTCTGAGCCTGTTTCCTCATTTGTGCAGCGGAGCCTGCAATGCCTGCACAGCAAGTCTCTGCTGAAGATAAAGTGAGATGGTGAGATAAAATACCTTCCCTGCTTAATGCATGTTTCCCAAATAGGCTTGTTTAAAATGGTTCACAGAATAAGAACAGGAAAGTTAAGCCAAAGGAAAGAAGGGGGGGCAGGGGACGCCTATGGGTGTCCCTGCCCCAGGCCTGCCCTCCCCCACCCGCTGGCGAGATGGCTGGTGCAGGTCTGGGCACCTGACCCCAGGGAACCCGAGTGGCAGAGCGTGCACCGGAGGAGGGGTTGAGAAGGAAGGAGAGGCACAGAGCTGAGACCTGGGGAAGCCTCGCGGGGTCCAGCCCGGGCTGTGAGATGTCCTTAGGTGTTCCTGAGCTTCCCAGCACCCTGACAATAGATCCCCACGGTGCTGAAGTCCGAGTTTTGGAACCAGGAGGGAGTGGTACAATTAGGGGCAGTCACGCCGCACAGAGCTGCGGGGGTCGAGGCGAAGTCTGGCTCCGAGGAAAGATGGAGGCTCTCGATGGAGGAAAAGGTCCCAAGGGCTTCTCGTGGGCAGACAGGGAGACAGGGCTCTCCCTGGGCCTGATGTGAGACCACATCCTCATGTGGCACTTCCCACGGGGACCCTGGGGGATGACCTGGACACGGTTCCCAGCCATGCCACGGTGGCAAAGGCCAGTGGCTGCCTTGTGGCCGTGTCTTGACGTGAGACTGCCCAGAAGCTGGGGGCAGGACACGGCTTCCTTAGGACGTGCTGAGAAAGGTGCTGTCTGCAAGGCCAGACAGCGGTGAGTGGTCAGGGTGACACGCTGACTGCCCAGGGGTGCCCAGCAGGCAATACGGCGAGAGTGTGAGGGTGCCGGCTGGCTGGGGGTGCAGGGGATGGGGAGTCGGCCACCAGCCCCACTTTCTCTCATTCCCCCACCCCGTGAGGGTCATGGGGGACCCCGAAGCTTCACAAGCAGAACTTACACAGGTGTGGGGACTTCTCAGCAGCCAGTGCTGCGCTGGCGGAGTCCCTTACTTCCCAGCCAGCCACTGGGGGGTGGCCGGGGCCTCCCTGCAGCTGCCCACAATGCCCAGCTGCTTGCAGCACAGCAGCCGGGGGGTCCTGCTAAAATGGGTCCGGACGGGTCCTCCCTCTGCACCGTGTTGGAGCCCTCTCCCTCAGAGTAAAAGCCACGTGCGTCCGTGGTCCTCTCTGACCTCCTCGCGGCTCCTCTCTGGGCCCCGGCAGCTCCTTGCACCCTTGACCTCGCCAGACACACAGCCCCACACACCTCCCACGCCTGACTCTGCCTGCAGAGCTCTCCCTCCAGGGGTCTGCAGCCCCCACCCCAAGTAGGGCTGCCCTGGGGGTCCCCAGCTCTGTATTTTGCTCCGTCTGTTCGCATCTCCTGCCGGTGGGTGAGCGCTGCGCTTGTCCACGCTTTGCTTTCTCTTCCTGCTGGAAGACGAGCTCCCGAGGGTAGGGGAGCTGTTTGTTCACTGTGCAGGGATGGGTCCCCGTGATCCTTGAGTGGCACCTGGCCCAGAGTCCCTGCTCAGAAGACCTGTAAGGATGGGACGGATGAGGACCGGTGCCCGCACTGGCTGAGGCCCGCAGGCCTGGCGTCCCTCCTGTGCTGGGGAGGTGGCCAGACGGGCCGCTGGATGGCTAGAGTTACAACTGTCGGTAAAAACGGAAGGGCCTTGCACTTGCCAAGGGGCCACCTCCGCCGGGCACTTCCCAGGGGTTTCTCTCCAAGTCCTCTCAACAATCCTCCCATTTGACAGAGGAGGAAACTGAGGCTCCCAGGGGCAAGTGTTGGGGAATGACCCCTTTTGCAGAAAGGCTTCCAGAAAACGGTGTGTGGTTCCCCAGAGGAGGAACACTGGGCAGACACAAACAGCACACAGCCTCAGGAGGGGGCTGGGGGGACTGTGATTCCACCCAAGGGTTCCTGCAGCTCCGGCAGCACCAGCTCTCGCAACCCGTTCCTCTTGTGGGTGGTCCTCCCCGGCCCCCTGAGCTGGGACTGAAGCCTGATGCTCAACACCTATTGGTGCTTATGGGAACATCCTTAAAAATCTTCTTTGAATGAATCATAATTATTCATTGCCCCAACCTTAAAAGTAAAACATTAATTTTATGTTAATATGTATTAATATATAACAAACATGTATTTATATGTAATGTAATACCTGCAGTAATAATTTAAGAATTAATTGAAGGGAATTTGGGAGCAAACCTCACATTAAGGAGCACATTTGACCTGCCCTTCCCCCTGGAGATAACGAAGACTGAGCGTTTTGCTGTCGTTCCTCCCAGTCTTTCTTCCAGGCGTGTGTGGCTGTGAGTGGGACTGGCCAGCAATTTGGGGGTGGGAGCGGGAACCTGTGGGAGAGGTGGTGGCCTGAATGGGACCATCCTGGGGAGGTACAGGTTGGCATCTAAACTTGGTCATGCCACTCTCCTGCCTGAACACTCCATGGCTCCCACCGGTCTTATAACAAGACTCCAGCTCCCTGTTGCTCTGTGTCATTCACAAGGCAGAGTGAGAGGGCAGGGACCTTGCTGGTCCCCGAATGCCCCAAGATCTTCCCCCTGCTGTTCCCAATGCCCAGGACAGTTGTCATCCTCTACTTCCTACTGGTCTGGGTGAGCCTGGCCTCACAAGGACAGCCCTTTCCAGACGCCCAGGCCGAGTGAGGGCTGGATCTTCCTTTCCTCTCTGCAGTCCCCTGTCCTTTCAGAGCACGTGTCACATTTGTCATTATAGATGTACCCGTCTGGCCACTCATTTAAGATTTTTCTCTGCCTCTAGCAGGTATGCCCTGTGAGCACAAGCACTACCTGTGTCCTACTGTATACCCACTGCCTGCCACAGAGTAGGTGACCCCTAACTATGTGCATATTTACAGGAAAAGATGGCAATGGCTGGAGGACATAGGGACCTTTGACTCCCATGTATGTATGTATCTATGTGTTTCTAGACGTATTTCTTCTAAAATGTTGAATGAAAGTATAATATACACATTAAAAGTGCAGCAATTCTAAGTGTACATCTGGGTGAACCGACACCAGTTACATGCCCATGTATCCAGCACCCAGATCCAGAAATCAAACATTGTCAGCACCTTGAAAGCCTCCTTGTCACCTCTGCCCGTCTCCGCCGCGGTCACTGCCTCACACTACAGGTGGAACACACGCTGGCGGGATGGGAAACTGGCTCCACCGCTCTGAGAACCGGCAGCATCCGCGAGGCTTCACTGGGAACGCACCCGTCTGCTCACCAAAGGTGTACAGACGCCCGCCGGAACGTTCATGATCGCTTGGAACTGGAAGCCGCCCGTGTGTCCGTCACAGTGGATGGTGAATGCAGGTGGGACAGTCACACCGTGGAATACGTCACAGCAGCACAGACACAGGCAGCAGCGACCAGGACTCTCACAACGTGGAGTGGAAAACGCCAGGTGGAGAAGATGACATTTATGTGCGAGGCTAAGACAGGCCGAGCAACACAACCCTGCGCTGTGTGTATAGATTTTTGTTGTTTCATTTTGTTTTGTTTCCTTTCCTTCCCCCCTTCCCTCTCTCCCTTCCTTCCCTCTGTCCTTTCCTTCCTTCCTTCCAAATTTGAGATCTCTCTCCCCCACCTTTCTCTCTACACACACAGCTTCTTCTCTACATCAAGAAATAATGCTGTTTACTAATGAACCCCACTGTCAAATGAGGAGCTGCAAGTGTGTTGTATTGATACCGATTAATAGTTTAAGCATTCATGCTTTGGAGACTCTGTGACCTTTTTCAGAAATCGGGGTGGGGTCAAGGTCTCTGTCGGACACAGGCGCTCTGAGACACTTGCTTCGGCAGAATGCGGTGCTGGTGGCCGTGGTCATGTGACGGGCCGTGCCCATCGGCGAGTGTGCTGGGGGAGGGGAGGCGCGTGGACACCACCCACAGCGGCTGTCCCAGCAGAAGGAGGGGAGAGGCGGATCGTATAAGGTACCTGTGTGTCCGTGTGTTCCCAAAGGCTGCAAACAGGCCACTGTCCCGGTGGGTGGTTAACACGTGGCTGAGTCTCTCTCTGCTGCAGGTGTGGCTGAACAGCCGGGCGCAGAGCTGGGCTGTGGGGCTTTACACCTGGGCTCTGCCAGGCGCTGGTGACTCATCGTGGGCAAGTTATTTAACTTCTTGGGGCCTCTATTTCTTCATCTGTAAACTAAGTTTTAAAATTGCACATACCACATGAGGCTGGTGTCAATTAAGTGAATTGTTATTATTGGTAAGGCGCTTGGTTAAGTGCCTGAAAGGAACATGGTAAGCATATGATGAACGTTTTTCTCCTCTTGCTAGGTTATTTAAAAATGTCCCCATGTCCTTAGTCAGTTTTGCTGTAAGAATGCTGCGTAACAAAGAGCCTCAACATCTCAGCAGCTTCCAACGTCGAGCGTGGTACTCGATTCTGAGCCGTGGCAGGTTCAGTCTGCCCCACCTGTCTCTCCTTCTCTCCCTCCGGAACCCAGGGGAGGGGCAGTGGCCGGCTGAGCTCTTCTGGTGGGGAGGGGGGGCATGACCCCGTGACGCCTCGCAGAGCCATTGCTGTGCTGTCACTTCTGCCACATTCCAGGGCTCTAAGCAAGTCCCAGGGCGGAGCGTGAGGCGGTGACACCAGGATGTCAGCCGCACACGCAGGAACCTGGCTGGGCGAGGGTGACTGAGAAGCGAGAACGCGGTTTCCCACCTGCTCCGTCTAAACCTGGGGATTCGCCCCCCAGAAGGAAACTCTTGTGCCCTCCTCTGAGTCGATTCCTGGCAGGGTGATGTCTGCTCAGTGACACCAGCATTTTCCCGTCCCTTCATAAAATGTAACCAAATTGCCCTCCAGAAAGTTTGGCCACGTTACGTTCCTCTTAGCAGCAGTGAGACTGGCCTACAGCGCCAGCCAGCGCCGTGACTGACTTTTCTCCACCTTTGGTGAGCTGACAGGTAACAATAAGAATCATGATGGCAGTAATGACAGCATCGCAGTGCGTTACCGGGTTGGGTTTTTATGGCGAATTCCCTGCGGGTGAAGTCAGAGTGACCTCGGCTAAGCGTGGTCACCACCGCATGTTCCCGCTCAGCCTTCCCAGACCAGCGAGGCTTCCTGCTGAACTCGGGGCTTGGCGCAGGGTGTGTTCAGCAGAGCTTTAAATGCACTCCGGTGGCTTGCTCTGCCCTGCCCCCGCCTTGGCCCCTGACAGTGCTCAGGGACCCTGCG
Organism: Varecia variegata; assembly: GCA_028533085.1. Lineage (NCBI taxonomy): Eukaryota > Metazoa > Chordata > Mammalia > Primates > Lemuridae > Varecia > Varecia variegata. The sequence continues at coordinate 3,483,884 of CM052440.1, forward strand.
GAGCCGACC
>CM052440.1:3484392-3504420 GCA_028533085.1 Varecia variegata
AGGCCCAGAAAGGTTAGTACATTGCTTGAGGTCACACAGCCCAGGAGTGACAGGGACATGCTCTGTGGAAATGGACCATCTCGTTGGGCCAGATCGCTACGGAGTGTTCTATGGACTGAATGTTTGCGTCCCTCCCAAATCCCTACTGTGATGGCGTTTGGAGACCGGGCTTTGGGGGGTAATTAGGTCACAAGGGTGGCGCCTTTGTGCTGGGACTGGCGCCCTTGTGAAGGAGGCCGGGGGAGCTGGCTTCCTCTGTGCTGCCGTGTGAGGATGCAGCATCTGCCAACCTCGATCGTGGCCTTCCAGTCCCCAGAACAGTGAGAGCTAAGTCCCTGCTGTGTAAGCCACCAGCCTGTGGCACCCTGTCACAGCAGCCGGAACTGACGAAGACAGAGCTTGGTTTGGGGCAATCCAGTTCGAATCTTCCGTTGTATAGATGAGTAACCGGATCAGGAGAGACGGCTGGTCCGTAGTTGTGGATTCTGCAGGGGCAGAGCCGGGATTCAGGCTCAGGGTGCTCTGCCACCCCCGACTGTGGGTGGACGGGGGCAGGTGGGGGGACAGAGACTCCATCAGGGCGACAGTCGTCGGAGGAAAGATCGTTTCACACTGACTGTGTTCGTGCCTCTCAAACAGGACAGCTGTGTTAAAATAACTTAGTAAAACACACATTCACCCCAGCCTGCCGCTGCAAGGGGCCGTCGCCGCGTCTGCCTTTGCCCTCCGCTCTCCCGCCACAAGTGGCAGTGGGCACAACGTCTCTGCGTGGGGGACCGGGCCCAGCTCCTCACCCAGGTCTCCTTTGCGTCCTTACACAGGACTCGTGACGCGGCTGCCGTTCTCCCCATTTCACAGGTAGGGACCTGACACTCAGGCAAGTGGAGCTCTTTGCTGCCCTGACGTGACGGCTGGTGGCCGCTGGGCTTGGCAGGCAGGTCGGTGCGATTGGGATTTGGACCCTGGTTCTCGGGGCCTTTGCACTTGCTGCTCCTTCCACGTGGACCACTGTACCCCAAGTATGCGGCTGGCGCCTGCTCCTCATCCCGGTCTCAAGTCAAAGCTCAACACCCCAGAGAAGTCTCCCTTGACCCTTCCACCCAAAGTGCTCCCACCCCCACCTCAGCCTCCAGCACTTTCCAGCACATTCCATCTCTTACTGTCTTCAGAACACTTGTTTCATTAAATTGTCCTTTTTACTTACGTGTTTATTATCCCTACTAGAATATAAGTCACTTGCATATTCCTGTATCAACCCATATGTGTTTAACAGATATATATTGAATATATGTTGAATGTGTGAATGAATGAGTACGTGAATGAGTAAATGTGACCAAATTCTGGGCTCTTCCACTAATTTCTAGTGGTCTATGATTTCCTGCTCTAGGACTTTACTTGTGAATTTAGGTAGTTTCTTGTTTGGGGCTATTATATATACTGCTCCAGTCAATGATGGGATCACATTTGGGCATTTCTGTAAAATTATGGATGTTTATGCCCAGTGAAGAGACATTTATTTTATTTTTATAGAGACAGGGGTCTTGCTATGTTGCCCAGTCTGGTCTCCAACTCCTGGCCTCAAGCAGTCCTCCCTCCTTCCAAAGTGCTGGGATTATAGGTGAGAGCCACAGCACCCAGCCAGTAAAGAAGTTTTAAAAAGCTATTGAGATGAAAATGTTTACTATGGCTCCTGTCACAGTAAGTCTCCCGCTTTTCAAACCCCTGCTATGTTCCAGGCTGCGGGTGCACACGCTTTCTTCCTGTCTCATTTTGTCCTCAGTTTTCCTGACTGCTCTGGGAATCACAAAAGGAGAATCTTTTATATGCAAACAACACGACATGGTTTTGCCAACAACATGTAGAACAAGCCCTACTGGGCAACTGATTCTGTCTAAATTCCTGCCGTGAGGAAGAGCCGGCTCTGCTCAGCTCTTCTGAAACAAGAGCGAGGAGGCTGCTGTCCCTGGATATTAAATTGCTGTCCACGGCAGAGATTGGTGAGCTGGTGACGGGCCAGGGTGTGGGGGCAGCCTTAGGTCCCGGCTCTGCCGCCTGTTAGCCTGTTCTGCTGCGTGAGTGTCCGCACCTCTCTGCGTCTCCATCTCCCCGTCGGTATATCGGGGCTAGTGAGCTGAGCTGTTCAGAGGGTCGCTGAGAGCACCGCAGGGGAGGCTCTGAAGCAGCTGGGGGCTGGCACACTGGGAACATTCTCCAAAAGTCAGCCTTGTCACTCATGCCTCCATCTGGGGTCTGTGACAGTGAGACGCTGGTCCCTGCAGCATCTGCTCCCTGGGCTGCCTTCCTGCCTCCAGGGCCATTCCCCACATTCCGCCTTTCTGTGCCCTCCCAATAGATCAGCAGGGCCCCTGGCCTTTGGGACTCAACCAAAAGGTCCTTAGGAGGGGTGACAGCTCCCAGAGATGCGACTGTGACACTGTAATCACCGATGTAGCAATGCCAGGGTGGCTATGCCTGCCAGGCGCTGCATGGCATTCTTCATTCCTCCAACTATGTGCCGACGTTGTTGGAGACCTTGGGGCCCCTCAGTCCACGGAAGGGACAGAGGACACCTGCACCACAGGGCTGTCCTGCCCGGAGACTGTGGGGAGCATTCAGCTACCAGGTGGCAGTTTGTCTCTGTGCCGTATTTTCACATAATTTCCCTCTCATCATTTCCTCGAGGTAATTTGCATTTATTATAGTTACAATTCACTGCCTTGTCTTCCTAATTTGCAAAAATGCTTCAGTGCCTGGTGTGGCCCATTAATACATGAAAGTGTGACGAAGACAGTAAGACTCTGACCAGAACGCAGAGAGGGCCACAAACGCCAACCATGCAGGTGGGGCCATGTCGGTGCTCGGAAGTGAAACTCCTCGAGAGGATTTGGCAGCCCAGACACAAAGAGTGAATTAAAATGCATTAAATCCAAATATCTGAGAAATTGATTTCATTGCAGCGGTGAACTCTCGTCCCTTAGGCCGCGGGACTTTATTATCTGTTATGAAGTTTTGTTAAACAGCCGCCTGAAGCTTAGGAAGCTCCCACCTCTTTTTCAAGAAAAATGCGGGGATTGCTGTAGCAAAGCGACGGCAGTCTCAAGCACAAAAGCAGGTGTGCCAGTGCACAACTGAGCGATTTTACTAGAAAAGGCAGGAATGAGACAACAACTACATCATTCGAAGCTGTCCTCTCTGTAGAGAAAGCAGAGGAAGTGAAGTTACTGCTGAGACGGTCGTGAAACCAACCACAAAGTCAATGCCAAAATATTATGTTCAGGAAGGAAACAAAAAGAACCGACTCAATCCCCATCAGAGGGCACTCAGGATGCTGTGCAGTGCAGGGACACAGGCTGGGTGAAAGCAGTCCCCATGTGTGTGCCTGCCAGCAGACACTTCTCTAACTCCGGGAAAACCTCTGCTGCAGAGAGCAGGAACCGGGTCCTGGCAGGAGTGGGGCAGATGACAGCGGTTTTGAAGAAAGTGCGAATGACCACAGCCAGCACTAGGTGAGCATGGGCTCCAGCCAGGAAGCACTTTACAAGTAGTAAGCAACGCTTATCTCCATGTATTTATTTATTCATTTAATAAAAGACACCTTTACCACCCACACTTGACAGTTGACAAGCCCAAGGCACTTGGAGGCGGCTACCTTGCCCGCGACGACCCAGCCAGCTAGCAGTGGAGAGGAGCACGCCCCGGCATCTGGATCTGCGCACGTGCGTGTGGCTGCGCCAGAGAGCTTCTGCCCGAGCGTGAGTGCGAAGGGCCTTTTTCTTCCTTTACTTTTTTTTTTGAGACAGAGTCTCGCTTTGTTGCCCAGGCTAGAGTGAGTGCCGTGGCGTCAGCCTAGCTCACAGCAACCTCAAACTCCTGGGCTTAAGGGATCCTACTGCCTCAGCCTCCCGAGTAGCTGGGACTACAGGCATGCGCCACCATGCCTGGCTAATTTTTTCTATATATATTTTAGATGGCCAGATAATTTCTTTCTATTTTTAGTAGAGACGGGGTCTCGCGCTTGCTCAGGCTGGTCTCGAACTCCTGACCTTGAGCAATCCACCTGCCTCGGCCTCCCAGAATGCTGGGATTACAGGCGTGAGCCACCGCGCCCGGCCTTTCCTTTACTTTTGAAAGCCCACGTTTCAGGAAAAGAGGTTTTTCATGGAGCTATTATTATTATTACTTTCTGGTGGCCACAATGTGGACTGGAAAAGGCACGTTCGAATCAGTGCAGGTCACAGCTGTAAGAAAGAGAGGTGGCCGGTGTGTCACCCTCCCACGCGCAGCAGAGAGCTCACAGTCACAACCTCGCCCTGACCCTGACGCGCTATTGAGGGATTAACATGAATCACGGATTCGCCCAAGCACAGCCACGGAGGCGCCTCTTGATCCTCTGTGGGAGTTAATTGGCGGCAGGCACCGAGTTCTCACATGAGAGTTTTGAAATGGCAGGAGATGAGACTTTTCTCCTTGACACAGATTAAGTGAGCGGATGTCCTTGCTAGCATGCCAAGTGGCTCATTCACGTATCTCGAGGAGCTATTTAGTATCACGAAGACCCCAGAGCTGTTGTTTCAGGTCAGAAAAGTCACAGACGGCTTAAAAGACCAAATCATAGTGAGACTCGAGGATCAGACACATTCAAACGATCACATCCACAAGCCGAACAGAATGTGGAATATGTGCAGAACTGAGCGCGGTGGAAACTGGGTTAGGAGTCCACACGCTGTCACCTCCCTCCCCAAGACGAGCCACTTCCAGCACTTGAGTGTGTCTGGCAGGCTGGCGGAATTCATTTCCTGCATGGAATCTCTCCATGGTGCCTGGCTCTTGTCTGATCCAAGCATCCGAATTTGTCAGGAGCCCCTGGGTGCTCCCTGCCATTGCCGCAGGTGGAGAATTGTGAGTTGGGATTTTGTAATTTGGGAGAAATAAGGAGTCGGGAAAGAAAACGAATCTACAACTCAGTCTCTCTGTCCTTGGGGCCATGGCTACCTCGATAAAAATTTACAATGATTTAATCGCTCAAACTTACAGGAAACGATCATTATTATTGTAAATTTTCAATATTGCCTTTAATTGCTTTCAAAAACTGTGATACATCTCTAGAGAAAACAAGTCCCTGGACTGTCGGGCTGGAGACCTGCCCCCTCTTCTCCTTACGTGGAGTCTTCCCTTTGGGCGACCACGGCCAGGCCACAGCCACGGGACCGGGCGGGCAGGGGTCCCAAATCCGGTTCTTCGCCAGAGCTCCCATCACCACCACGGGCACCAGCGGCCACTCTGCCGTTCAGTCTAGAAGTCACGTGGGACCTTCCCTGTCCCTTGTCTTCTTTCCCCAATTTATCACCAAGGCTTGAAGAACTCTCCTCTGCACAGCGTCTGGAGTCCCCCGTTTCCCTCCATCCCGCTGTCCGAGTCCCAGCCCGTCTCGGCTGGACCATCCAACAGCTCCCCCCGACCCCACCGGCTGGGCGGCTGATGCAGAGTGAGGATTAGGCGCCCTCCTGTCTCGCCCCCGGCAGCAGCTCGGAGCTCCGATCACGGCTCCTGCTCTTGCCTTGAGCCAGACGGTTCTGTGCTGACTCACCAGATTCCACGGGGAGCCCGGGGAAGGCGGTTCCGTCTGGGCTGCCTGGAAGCAAAGGCCGTGCCGGTGCCAGCCCAGGAGGCAGCGCCAGGCGGGCGAGGAGGGAATACCCCTCCAGAGTGTGGTTCTCATTACCGCTGCGGGCACGGGGGCTCAGTCCCACCAGGGCCCCCTAGTAACTATGTGGCAGGTGCCTGGGAACTGTCCACCTGGACGACAAGATGTGGGGCCTCCTCCACTGCCCCTGGTCCTGTCGGTGGGGGGTTAGCTGAGGGGTGGTGACTTCCCACCATTTCCCGGCTCCTGAGCAGGAAGGCTGAGGGAGCTCCCCCAGCTTCAGAAAAAGCCCCAGGGCACAGGCATGGGATGCTCAGAGCACGGGACGCTGGACCCCGGCACTGGGGCCTCCGCTTGGGCTGTCCAAGGGGGCAGGGGTGTGGCCTGTGGCGAAACGGTCTCTTGCACCAGAATGTGCTGCCCCCATTTTGCAGATGGGGAAACAGAGGCACAGGGAGATCTGGGGCTTGTTCAAGGTCATGCACCGGTTAGAATAAAGACCAACACCGTCCATCTGATCGGCAGCATCCCTGCCAGAGCGGGTCCAGTCAGCAGTGCTGATGAACTCACCCCTGGAGCAGCCTCACCTGGTGAGTGACAGGGCTGGGGTGTGAACACCTGCCTCCCGCGCCCCTTACAGGGGTCCCTGAGGTGCGTGTTCTCAAGTGGCTCCCAGCGTCCCCCGGCTTCTCGGGTCTGTTGAGCTATGGAGCTTCCCGCGCCCCCCTCGGATGCAGAGTACAAACACGCTTAGCTGTAGCCGACCTGTCCTCGGCCACAGGGGACCCCACAATCCGAGTCGCAGTCCCGGCCCCTTTTGTTTCAGGGCCGTCCTTTCTGGTGAGTGAGACACAGACCCAGGGAGCTGCCCCGTCGGCTCCTCTTCCCCCTCTGTCAGTCACAAACCGCCCGACTCTGCAAGTGGCTCGCTGTGTCTACACTGGCGGAATCCACCTGTCGGAGCTTGGCTTTGCCCAGCCTGCCGTGAGCTGCTAAAGAGGCTCAAACTAAGAGAGTTTCTCGTTTATTCCAATGTACACTAGAGAAAAATATAACCGGAACCACGCACCCTAAGGCAAACTAAGCATTTCAGGTTTTATTTACGTGAATTTCGATGTCAAGGGAAGCGTGAGCAGTGGACTGAGCAGGTGGCCCGTGGATAGGGAGCAGCTTGAGGGGCCGACCGACGTCTGCGTGCCGAGCGGCTCTGTGCAGCCGCCTCCCCCGGCGCAGAGTGCGGGCACGGTGCCCCCGGTTCCTCCCGTGGCTGAGGCCCCAGAGGCTTCCCGCTTCCCTTCTAATAAAACCCAGCCTCTCACCTGGAGGCCCCTGCCGACCCGCCATCATTCTTCTCTTCCCTGGCCGCCCCACCCGCAGGGCCCGGGGACTGTCTGCATCGATCTCGGCCCGCGCTGTCCCCCAGGGAGCAGAAATTCTCCCCGCCTCGCTCACAGCTGTGGCCCTGGGGTCTGGAGCCGCCGCTGGTGCTGCCCAGGCCCACAGTCCGGTGCTGAAGGAATCCTGACCCTGTGGGAAGGTTTCCAACTGCCAGCAACACTCCCCCGACCAGGTCGACCTGGGCAGCTCTGCGCGTAGAGGGTCAATAACCCGGGCTGACCCGTCTCCTGGCACCAAGTGGAATGTTCCTGGAATGGCTCCTGCTACCTCTGTGACCAGACCCCAGATCCCCCGGCCTCCAGGCACCCTCCTTTGGGAATTCCCCTCAATCTTTTCTGGTAAATTCTGAGCTTGTGTGGCCTCCGCACCTGCATGTACAGGTCACCCCACCCCACACGGCTCCCCCAGGGCTTAGAGCAGACGAACCGCGTTTCCTGTTGCTCCACCCCACCACCTGCTGCGGCCTTCTTCTTAAAACTAGACTCCAGGTGGCACACAAAATCCACTCCTCATCCCTAAGTGCCCCAAACTCGAGGTGCACTGCGGACTTGACAATTTTCCAGGACACTAACAAACACGGCTGTAAGTGAGGGATTAAAAAAAAACCTCATTGACAAGTGCATCCCTCCATCCACACGATTCCATCCCAATTTCCTGGTTTTTTGTTTACCACCATCGGAATTTGAGCCTGCAATTTCTTCTGAGTCTCACTTAGCTGCTGCCGTCACCCAGAGCGTCGCACCGTGGCTTTCCACACGCCTCTGTTCCTCACTCTGCGAACGTGAGCTGCGCCGAGGACCCCCGGGGCGGGGACGGGAGCGGGAGTTCCATTTTTCCCCGTAATTGAATTACTTATCACTGGAAGTTAAACGGCTTTTTCTGAAAAGCAGCCAGAAGCTTCGGAGAGAGGGCTGTTTGGCTCCTGAGCGATAGTCCCTTTTAACGAATGAATCGGTCACCGAAACCTCTCAAAGGCTCTCAAAGCCTTGAAAATTCTAGACTCTATTCTGAGAGGTTTGGCAATTTCACCTGCCTTTCATGCACTGGCAGGTGTGTGACAAGCATGGGTCTTACACACAAAATTAACTCTCAGTCTTTTTGTCTGTTATCGTAGCTCAGGAATAAAAACTTGCAGAGTCTGGAGAACAGGATTGGGGTGGCCTGACCTAGCACATACCCCAAGAAGTAATTGCAAAACTCACTGGGGGAGGGGTGTCCGGGCAGCTCGAAAAGACAGAGGCGAGCATTGTCCTGGACAGCAGATGCTGACGCGCCTCACTGGGCCATGTGACTGCTGTGACACTGTGGTAGAATAACAAAGTCGATTTTGGCTTTTGTCCCTGGCTCTTGGCGCAGAGCTCCTAAAACCCTTGTCATTGCCTAAGCAATTAGGGGTGCTAGCAGCATCTTTTGTTCTAATATTTGGTCTTTGACTCTGGCTCCTAATCCCTTGGAATGTCCTGGGTGACAGGAGCATCCTGTGTTCTAATGAGGTGACTCTCAGTGGGGGTTGCTCACCAGAAAGACCCAGCAGGATTAGAAGCCTGGAATTTTCAGCTTCAGCCCCATCCTCTGGAAGGGCAGAGGGGCCGGAGATTGAGTTAACAATCCCTTGTGCCCCTGTGATGGAGCTTCCGTAAAATTCCCTGATACGGGGGCTGGGGGGGGGCGTGGAAGGTGTGTAGGGGGTTGGAGTGCTTCTAGGTTGTTGGACACGTCCACGTGCCAGAGGCCGGAGCACCCCCAACTCCACAGGGACAGAGGCTCCTGCACTCGGGACCCTCCCAGACCCTGTGGGACCCTGTGCACCTCCTTATCTGGCTGTTCATCTGTGGCCTGTATCATGTCCTTTGTAATAACCTGGTAGACGTGTTTCCCTGCGTTCTGTGAGTCACCATAGCGGGAGAATGAGGAGTGGGAACCCTGATTACAACTGGGTTGGATGGAGGGGTGGGCACCAATACTTGGAATTGGCGTCTGAGGTGGGGACAGTCTTGTGGGGCTGAATCCCTTAACCTGTGCTTTCTGCACTAACTTCAGGCAAATAGTGTCAGAACTGAGTTCAACTGCGGAAGCCCCAGGTGGTGTCTGGAGAGTTGGAGAATTGGATGATTTGGGAACCCGCTGCCCTCACAACTGGTGTGGGAAGTGAAGTAGTAGAGTATAGAAAAAGAAGGATTTGTTCCCCTAACTGCCATTTAAGAGAGACAGGCTGTGAGTGTAAAGATGGTGAGATAGATTAGATAATTGTTCCAGAATATTCATTCCCTGACCCCACCTCCATGGGTGAGGACACTTCTCCACCTTGTTGATGCTGGATCTGGTCATGTGACCTGTTTTGGCTCCACAGTGGGTGGAGCCTAATTCCCCACTCAGCCCCGGGACTCGGTTCGGTCAAGTGGCTGTTGGTGGATGTGCCGTAGCAAAGGCCTGACATGTGCTCGGCGTGCCGGGCTTCTGTCACCGTGAGAAGGGCGTCCCCTTGGGTAGCTGCTGCCGCTCCAGCCTGCAGCCCTGAGCGCACACAGGTGGAGCACACCTGCATTCTACCTGCAGCTTAGCGTCAAGCTCAGCCCAGTCCGTGTCTGCTGACCTCCAGCTGATCACAGGCACATGAGAGAAAAGACAGAAATGATTGTTGTTTTAAGCTGTTGAGTTTTTGTTATGCAGCATTATTGTGACCATAGCCGGCTGATACAGATGCCAACATGGTTTCAAACATAAGCCTCAAAAGACAAAGGAGAAACTCAAGCAGGCACTGCCTTGCGATGGAGCTGCGGACCCCGTGCACAGCTATGTGCCAGGCTCGCTTCTAGAAGGACAGTGAGTCATTTTTCCAGGGAACACAGGGGAACCGATGACGAGACAAGAACTTTTGGCTTTAATGCTTTATCATCTTGTCCTGTTAAAGCCAATTTTGATGTGAAACCAGGTGTGCACATTTAGGCTCCAATCTGCATTCTGTGGCGCCACCAGTGCCCATGATAAGGAGGTGAGGAGGATGAGGTCACACCGTCTGGCCTCTGCAACTAGGTCTGCAACTTGACTAGGAGGATCTGCTCACCCCAGTTTTAAAATGGAAAGTTCCGCAGCGCAGGACCCCGCTGTGGTCCTGGCAAAAGTGGGACGGTTGGTCACCCCGTGCCCACCCCAGGCCTGGGACTGGCCACATCTTTGACAGCAACTGTAAGATGAATTCACTCATTTCAGAAACATTCACACTTTGGAAAAGATGTGTCTTAGAATTATGGAAACATTGTGCCTACAGTAAACAAGATAAAAATAGACGCAGACATTAGAATGGAAATTAGGCTGGTAAAGATGCTATATGAAACATGCGCTATTTCTCACCCTCCTTCTCCAAGCCCACTAGCATGACAGTCGGGGGACTTTTTTCAGATGTTAATCCATAAGGACAGAGAGGAGATGACGGAAATAAGATTTGGGAAGCAGGAAGAAAGACGGACACATGGTCCCTGACCCAGCAGCCCTGAGAAAGAGGCATTGGAATATGTGTGGGGAAATCTGAGAAAACCTGACTTACCCCACAGAATCCTCTAGAATCGGGATGAAGGGTGCCCGATTAAGAGGCAGTGAGGTTCCGATTCCCCTCCCCTGTGCCATGCCAGGGTGCTGTCCGTCCCCCACCCCCTGAGGCTTATGCTGGCAATGAAAACACAAATTTGGACTTAGTAAAGGCAGACTTTGTTCGAGAGGATCATTGCAAGTGGGGGGAGCGGAACTACTGCTCTGACCATAAATGTCTCCAAAGTTAGACAAAAGGCATTTTTCTTTTATGGAGAGGAGTAAACAAAGCTAGAAAGAACCAGGTGTGGGGAAGTGGGATGAAAGAGGGTGTGACTGGATAGTAGATCATTTTAGGAGGGTTGTAAGGTAGTTGAGGCGAGTTGTTGGGGGAGGGGGCAAAGTTGAGAGACCTTTGAATTTTGAGGAAGGAGATAAGCTTAACTAAAGTTTGGTTACCAGGCATTTTTCTCCAGTTCATCAGTGGGGACAGGCAGTTCAGCTAGTCTGGCCAGAAAGAGAAACGAAGATGAAAAGATAGGAGGAATTCATCTAGCAAAGTAGAACCGGAGGACTTGAGTTTCCTGTTTGAAATGACTGAGTGTCCCACACATGAGTGAAGAATAAATCCACGTTCGGAATTCCAGAACAACAGAGCAAATGCGCACACACTTCCCAAGAGGAAACACAGAACTCAGGCTGAATGATTTTTGCTTTCGCAACAGCAACATTGAAGTTAAATGATAATCGAGAAATGCCTTCAAAATTCTGAAAGAAAATGATTTCCGATTTAAATTCTAAAACGAGTCAAAATGTGACATCAGTTCTTAAACAAAACAAAAATTTAAAACTTTTAATGCATCCTTTCTGAGAAAGCAACTAAAGGTGTTCACCACCAAACAAGGACATAAACCAAGAGAAGGCAGGCAGAGGACAAGGAAGCAGAGGAATTCAACTCAAAAAAGAAATGTATATAATTTTGGGGGGTACTAATTAAAGAAAAAAGAATAAAAAAAAATAAATAGAAAAAAGAAATGAAGAGAATCCTTAGAAGGGACTCACAAAGGTAGATCCCAGGATACCCAAGGCCACCAGTTCATACTAGGGCAGCAAAAATATCTTTTAAGAATAAAAGTGAAACACAGACATCTTCAAACATTAAAAAAAAAAAAACCTGCAGGAATTTGTCCAAATAGACTGTCACTAGAGATAATTCTAAAGAAAGTTCAGATAAATAAGGAATGATAAGCAAAAGGCAGTGATCAACATGTGAGTAAATCAAGACAAAACTCATTACATAGAAAAACAACTTTTGTGGGGTTCTATTATTTTATTTTTTTCCCTGCCAGGATGTGCTATTGTTTGATTGCGGGGTTTTACAGGACACGTATTTACATTACTCATCAATAATATACAGCAGAAAAGGAGTGATCTGAGCTAAAGTGTTTGAAGTTCTTGTGCTGTTCAGAAAAACAGTAAAGATTGTGATTAATCTCAGAATTCCTTATTAAAATTACTAGGGTAACCGCTAAAGAAAGAAAAATGGAGTATAAGTTCCAAATCAATAGTGGGAGAAAATGGAATCAGGAAAAAGAACTTAATCCAAAAGAAGTCGAGGAAGGATAGAAAAAAGCAGAACTGGTGAGGCCATTTGAAAGCACATAATGGGTTGGCAGAAATGAATCCAAACAGAACTATACTTCCGATAAATATAAATGAACTAAACTTGTCAACTCTATAGTTAAAAGATAAAGGTTGTCATACTGGATTTTTTAAAAAAATCTACCTACAAGCTCTTAACAATAGATATACCTAAAACATAAGGGTATAGAAAAATTGAATGCCACTCACTAAAAGAAAGCTAGAGCTATATTAATATTAGACCAATTGACTTTAATGTAAAGCCCTTTACTAGAGATTAAAAGAGATTAAAAGCCCTTTACTAGAGAATAATAAATACTTCAATTAACTAGGAACATGTAACAATTAAAATCTTGTAAGTCCCTAATAACATAATATCAAAACATATAAAAGAAAAATTAAGAGAATTACAAAGAGATAAATATACCACATGTTGGGAACTTCTAATACACCTCTCTCAGCAATTGATAGATTTTTAAAAGATAAAAGTTTAGAAATATGGGGAATAATTGAATAACAACCACTATGCTTAATCTAAAGGACACATATAGAATCCAACACCAGACAACTGTAGAACACAAATTATTTTCAAACACATATGGGACATTTATAAAAATGAATCACAAACTGGACCATTCCCTGATCATAATGCTTTTAAGTTTCAATAAATCATGTCTAGATTATTAGAAAAATCCATGTTTGGAAATAAAAAATAAGCTTCCACATAAGTCCTGTGGAAGCATGGAACTTAGAAAATAACTGAGTGAAGATGAAAGTATTAAATATCAAAAGTTGAGGGATGTAGTCAAAGCAGTAGTCAGAGGGAAATTTATAGCCTTGAATGTCTATCTCATATAAAGGGATAAGCAGGGTTGTCTGGTAAATGACTCTGGATGTTTGCATTATCTACAAGAGATATTTTTCTGAAAGCAGGAGCTCCTCTTCTTCCAGCAGTACAATTCCAGCCCCTCACTTGCACCCCAAGGCTAGCATCTTACATTGCAGGACAACTCCCTGTGCAGCTAGTATTCACTCTGGACTGCTTGTCACCTACCCTGAAGGGTGCATTCCCTGCACCTACAATGGTTTCTCATGTTTGACTATGAGAAGACTAAGTAGCAGGCAGCAAGCATCCTGCCCTAAAATGTGATCCCCTGACACATCCAGCAGCCCCTGTGGGCTATGAGAGTCCAGGCACTGCGAGTCTTTTTTTACAGCCCTCAGCTTGTGAGAGTCCCCAATAACTCCCATGCCTCCTCCCTCTTTGCCATAACTCCACAAGAAGAAAGGTGAGACTGATGGGCCAAGCATCTAACTGAAGGATCAGAAAAAGAATAAAACAAACGCAAGAATGTAGAGCAAAGGGAAGTTGACCAGGATCATCACCCTCAAATGGCCCTTAACACTACCCAGCAAGCTCCCTCCACTTACCATCCTTGCCTCTCTCACTGTCCTCGGAAACTATTTCACATTCTCTTCTCTTCCTCACGTTTCCAGCACCTCTTCACCTTTCGCCTACTCATCCCTGTCAGCTAACGACCTTCCCACCCTATTATGGGTGGAACTGTGTCCCCCCAAATTCATGTGTTGAAGTCCTAACTCTCAGGACCTCAGAATGTGACTATATTTGGCGACAGGGCCTTTGCAAAGGTAATTAAGGTAAAATGAGGTCGGTAAGGGTGGGTTCTAACCCAATATGACTGGTGTCCTTCTAGGAAGAGGAGATTAGGCTGCAGACACAGAGGCCCATGGGAGGGCACAGGGAGAAGATGGCATCTGCCCACCCAGGAGAGAGGCCTCAGTAGAAACCTGCCCACACCTTGATCTTGGACTTCCAGCCTCTAGAACCATAAGAAAATAGATTTCTGTTGCTTAAGTCACTCAGGCTTAAGTCACTCAGGCTCTGGCACTGTTACGGCAGCCCCAGCAAACTAGTACACGTCCCACTTCATCGGGAAAACAGACACAACCCACAGAGATTTGCAGCAAGTTCCCGCCACCAGTCTGCCCCGCTGCCCGCATCCCCGTCCACGCCCGTCCCTGCTCCTTCCCTGTGACGTGGAAAACGCCCCCACTCCCGGGGAGGTGGCTCCTCCCCGTCCTCCAGTCCCCTCTCCTACTGAGGTCCGCACGGCCCCTCATTCTGGGACGTTCTACCATCCCTCTGTCGAGTCACCAACTTTTCCTTCCGCAGTGGATGATTCCCGCCGGCACACAAACACGACGCTCCTTCTCGCAGCTTCCACGGCGTCTCTGGCCCGGCCCGTCTCCTTCCCTGTTACACCTGGCGGGGGTGGCCTGTCCTGCTGCCTCTGGCCCAGTCTCCCTCCTCCAAGGGTCCCTCTCTCAGCACAGATTCTCTTTTCTTTTTTCTTTTCTTTTCCTAAATTTTGTGTGGTGGAATTTAACTCACGCACAGACAGGTGTACAAAACACAAGTGTGGAATTTATTAAATAATTGCTGCCCGCACTCTAGAAGCCCAGGCATGTGCCTCTTCCTTCCGCTAGAACCTTCCTCCCGCCCGGAGGTGGTCACTCCCCTGCAGGTTGTGGTAGTGAGTGTCTGTTTCCTTAGCACATGGGCCACCTGCATATGCTCCCTCAAACAGTCAAGTTGACTTTGCCTGGTTTTGAACGTTATATAAAGAGATTATAACGTATGTACTCTTTTGTGTCCTCTTTCACTCACTAGGATGTTTGTAGTAGCAGCTCATTGATTTTCATTGCTGTGCAGTAGTGGTTCTCAAAGTGGGGTACTAAGGTACTCAGCATCACCTGAGACCTTGTTAGAAATGCAAATTCTTGTCCACCCTAGACCCGCAGGATCCAGAACTGTGGGTGTGGGGTCGACACCTCCAGGTGATTCTGATGTACACTAAAGTTTGAAATCACTATTTATTGTTCCACTTTACTTCTCCAGCCTGCTGTTGATGGGTATTGGGGTTATTTCCAGGCTTTTGCTGTTGTAAACAGAACCTCCACGGACATCCTTATACAGTCCTCCCAGGGCACGCGTGCACGAGATGTGTGGGTGGGATTTCAGCCCAAATGATTAATGCCAAATGATTTTCCAAACGGGCTGGGTCCAAAAAGAAAACAAAAGACAAACTCAATCCAGGTAAATGAGGACAGTTTAATAACAGAGGGAATTTGCATCAGCATCCTGATAAAAAGCAACATGCTCACTAAATTAGGAAAACTGTAGAGCAGAGATGTACCTAGGATTGGCTGAGGTGAAATGTTCATATCTGCATGCAAATTGTCTCTACTATTTTATTAGGCAAAGTAGAAGCTATAGTTGTCAACGTTTACAAGTATTTTTATATATACAGTTAGAGAAATTGGGCTACAAACTTTTTTTTGACATAGTCAGTGTTGCCCCCAAAACAGACTTGCCTCAAGCATATTCCTATGTTTGCTGCTGTCATTAATCAGACCCTCAAAATTTTGGAGGCCTTGAAGAATGACTTTGTACATCAACCTAATGTCATATGGTGCAATTGAACTTTTCATAAACAAGTCCTAAATTTTTGTTCCATTGTGTTCAAATCTGTTGGAAATCTTTAATCAAAGTGTTCAATAAATGAGTGCCAAGAATTCTGAGCTTTAAAGCTCTAGCGAATTGTAATTATTAGAAACAAACCTTGCCAACAGAGAAACACAGAAATTCATCTTTACAAAGGCAAGGGAGGAGGTGAATAAATTAAGTGTGGAGAGCTCCAGTGGTGTATGAGGTCTAATTTTTAAATTCCATAATTGTTTTTGGAATATCTCAGCATGTGGGAAGAAACTTTTGATAAGATTCCTAGTTTTAATTGGAAAAATTTATATTGTGTACTGGAGTGGAAAGAAACCAAGAAGGTCTACTATTTGCAGTATCTAAATTTGATGAAACATTCAAAAGGATAATATAAAAATTTTGGCAGAGGAAAGAATACGTTTGGCTTGTAAAAATATTTGTTGAAGAAAAGTAGCCCAAATGAGGCAAAATGACTGAAACTATGGAGATATTTGAGCTGGAATATTTACAAATTTCAATACAAAAAAATAGAACTAAGAAAATGGTGCATTTAGTAGAGTTTTTTTCCTGAGCTCACCTGATAACTCAGTACCTATAAGAAGAGGATTTTCTCTATTAAAATATGGTCTACAGAGAAGAGTTAATTAATGTCAACAGAAGTAATTTATAACCACAGATGGAATTTGGGGTAAGACTGCAAGTGATTTTATCACAAAAGTAGGAATAATAAAACCATGCTGAAGAAAAAAGCATTCTTCAGAAAAATACCAGTGACATTTAGAGGCCCACAACCATAATAAACTAATTTGTCAAGCAATAAATAATATTTCAGAAAATGCATTATTTTAATTATCTTTAGCAACTTGTTTTGCTCTTAAAAGCATCCCTGAGCGGTGACCCTGCCTTTTCCAAGACCTTGACGGGGTCGAGCATCCTTCCTCCTCCGGGATGGAAGCAGCTTCTCGGCTTCCGAGGCCTGGAGGGTGCCTGGTTTTCCTTCTGCCCCTTTGGCCTCCTCAACAGCTCCTTTGCTGGCTCCTGCCCACGCCTAGACCTCTGAACTGTGGACTGCACAATTCTTCACCCACTTCCTTTTCCTGTTCACACTCTCTTCCTAGGTGATTGCAGACAGGCTTGGGCTTTCAATATCATCCGTCTATTAGTGATTCTCGAGTGGACCTCTTTCCAGAACTCCAGAATTGTGTATCCCAGAGCCAGCCTGACATCCCACGGGACACATCCAAAAGGTCCCTCAAGTTCAACAATTGGTGATCTCCTCCCTGCCAGAACCCACTTCTCTCACCATTGTTCCTGCTTCAGTTGACGTTGTCTCCATTCCTACAAGACGTGGGGACAGCCCTGTGTCCTAGCTTTCTCTCATACTTCAGACCCAACCCATCAGCAAATCTGCCTTCAAACTACAGCCAGAAAAATGGGGGCTTAACAAATACCAAACAGAGGGTTGTTTGTTACGCAGCAATGGCTAACTAATGCAGCCAGATTCAATGAATGTGGACACTTTAACATGGGACTCTCATCTTTCCTCAGTTCTGGAAGAGTTCTTAGCCATTTTATCTTTTCAGATATTGTTTCTCCTCCATCTTCTCTACTCTCTTCTATCCTCCAAGTGTTCCACCTGCTTTTTCATATTTTTCAAAATCTCTGCCTTTGTGCTGCCTTCTAGATAAATTATTCAGTACTGTCTTCTAATTCATGATTTGTTTAGCTGTCTCCAGCCTAAATTTTATCCCTTCTAGTAAATATTTACTTCAATTATTATATTTTCTTTTTTAGATTAAACTTTTTTATTTTGAGCTAATTGTAGATTCACATGCAGGTGTAAGAAATAAGACAGAAAAGACCCAAAATACCCTTTACTCTGTGTCCCCACTGGTAACATCCCCAGCGGTAACGCCTCACGGCATTATAGTACAACAGCCACGATCTTGACATCGGTGTAGTCGAGATACCAAAGATCCCGCCTGTTTCCCTTTTATAGCTATATCCACTTCCTTTCCACCCCAAATCCCTTCTTAACCCCTGGCGACCACTAGTCTGTTCTCAGTTTCTATAATGCTGTCATGTCAAGCTTGTTGAATAAAGAGAATCATATCTTTTGGGATTTTTTTTCACTCAGCACAATTCTCTAGAGATTTATCCAGATCACTGCATGTATCAATAGTTTGTTGCTTTTTATTGCTGAGTAGTATTCCATGGTAAGGACATACTACAGTTTGTCTAACCATTCATGTCTAGGTTGTTTCCTGGTTTTGGCTATATAGTTGCTATCGACATTTGTGCACTGTTTTTTGTGTGAATATAAGTTTTCATTTCTCTAGGATAAAAGCCCAGGAGTGCAATTGCTGGGTTGTATGGCAGTGGCATGCTTAGTTTTTTTAATAAACTACCAAACTGTTTTCCAGAGTGGAAAACGTACCATTTAAGTTCCCAGAGTGATGTAACCAGTTTCTCTGCATCCTCACCTGCATTAGGTATTGTCACTAGTTTTTATTTTAGCCGTTCTGATATGTGTGTGGTGATATCTCATTATGGTTTGAATTTTCATTTCCCTAGCGGCTAATGCTGTTAAATATCTTTTCATATGGTTATTTGCCACTTGCATATCTTCTTTGGTGAAATGCCTGTTCATGTTTTTTGCCCATTTTATAAATGGATTCTTTGTTTGCTGCTTTACTATTGAGTTTGAAAGTTCTTCATATGTTCTAGATAGTAGTCCTTTGTAGGACATGTGGTTTGCAGATATTTTCTCCCAGTCTCTAGCTTGTATGATAGTTTCATCCTCTCTCAATTGTGATAAAGTCCAATTTACCATTTTTTTCCTTTTATGGATCATGTTTTTGACATCAAATCTAAGAATTCTTTGCCTAGCCCGAAACATCCCAAAGAGTTTATCCTGTATGTATAGTTTATCCTGTATATATAGCTTTATGTTTCACATTTAAGCCTGTGGTCCATTTTGAGATAAGTTTAGTAGACGTGAGATTTAGACTGAGATTTTCTTCTTCTCTTTCCTCCTTTCTCCTTCTCCTTCTTTTTTCTTCTCTTTTAACCTATGGGTGTTCAATAGCTTCAGCACCATTTATTGAAAAGGCTATTTTCCCTCCATTGGATTGCTTTTGCAACTTTGTGAAAAATCAGTTGGGCCTAGGTGTGGCTCTATTTCTGGATTTTCTGTTCTGTTCCATTGATCTTTGTGTCTATCCCTCCATCAAGATAATCTGGTCTTAATTGCTGCAGCTATATGAGTCCCCTTGAAACTGGACAGACGGATACCTCCCACTTTATTTTTCTTTTCCAAAATCGTTTTAGCTACTCAAGTTCCTTTACCATTCCATATGCATTTTAGAACAATCTTCTCTATATCTACACAAAATCTTGCTTAGACTTTCATAGACATTGCTTAAAACCTTTATATCAATTCTGGGGAGAACTGGCATCTTTACTCTGTTGATTTTTCCCATCCATGTCACAGTGTGTCTCTCTCTATTTAGGTGTCTTTGATTTTTTCATCCATGTTTTGTTGTTTACTGCACACAAGTTCTGGACCTAGCTTGTTAAATTTACACCTGAGTGTTTTTCTGTGATTGTAAATGATGCTGTGTTTTTAATTTTTCTGTACACGTGTTCATTGCGAATATGCACAACTGAAATGGATTTTTATATGTTCATATTGTATCCAGCAACCTTGCCAAACTCACTTATTAGTTCTAGGAGGTTTTTGTTGTTGTTGTTTTTTGTTTGTTTTGTAGATTCCTTGGAATTTTCTATACAGACAATTGTGCCTCTGCAAATAGGGGCAGTTTTATTTTTTACTTTCCAGTCCGTTTGCATTTTATCTCCCTTTCTTGTACTGCACTGTCTGGAACTGGAGCACTACGCTGAATGACAGTAGTGAGAATGGACATCATTAGCTGGTTCTCAATCTTAGTGGAAAAGCATCCAGTCTTCTGCCGTTAAGTGTGATGTGAACTATGGGGTTTTTATACTTCCTATCAAGTTGAGGAGGCTCACTTCTATTCCCATTTTTCTATGAGTTTTGATCATAAATGGCCATTGATTTTTTAAGAATCTAATTCATATACCATAACATTTTTTTTTTTTTTTGAGACAGAGTCTTGCTTTGTTGCCTGGGCTAGAGTGAGTGCCGTGGTGTCAGCCTAGCTCACAGCAACCTCAAACTCCTGGGCTTAAGCGATCCTACTGCCTCAGCCTCCCGAGTAGCTGGGACTACAGGCATGCGCCACCATGCCCGGCTAATTTTTTGTATATATATATTTTA
>CM052440.1:3504920-3538065 GCA_028533085.1 Varecia variegata
CATCCCCTCCCTCCCCCAGGCTCTGGCAGCCACTACTTTCCTTTCTGTCTCTACGGATTTGCCTATTACGGACATTTTATATAAATAAAAACCATACAATATGTGGCCTTTGTACCTGATGTCTTCCATTTAGCAGAATGCTTTCAAGGTTGATCCATGTTGTAGCATACATCAGTATTTCATTCTTTCTTAAGGCTGATTAATATTCCATTGTTTGATGATACCATGTTGTTTATCCATTCATCAGTTGATGAACAGGTGGGTTGGTTCCTTTGGAGGGGTATTATGAATAATGCTTGTAAGAACATTTGTGTACAAGTTTTTGTGTGAGTATATGTTTTTAATTCTCCTGGGCATATACCTAAGAGTGGAATTGCTGGGTTACATGAAAACCTCATATTTAACTTTTGGAAGAATTGCCGAGTTGTTTTCCACAGTAGTTGTACCATTTTACATTGCCACTGGCAATGTGTGAGGGTTACAGTTTTTCCACATCTTCACTAATACCTGTCATCACCTGTCTTTTAGATTATGGCTCTACTAGGGGGTGCAAAGTGATATCTCATGTGGTTTTGATTTGTAGCTCCTCAACAACTAATGATATTGAGCATCTTTTCACGTAATCATTGTTTATTTGCATATCTTCCTTGGAGAAATGTCTATTCAAATCCTATGCTCATGTTTTATTGCGTTATTTATCTTTTAATTATTTGGTTGTATGAGTTATTTATATACTCTGGATATTATATCCTCATCAGATATATAGTTTGCAAACATTTTCTCCCATTCTGTGAGGTGGTGTCTTTTCTTGATGTCCTTTGAAACACTAAAATATTTAATTTTGGTGAAGTCCAATTTATCTATTTTTTCTTTTGTCACTTGTACTTTGTTGTTACAGCTAATAAACCACTGCTCAATCCACGGCCACAAAGATTCACCCCTACATTCCCTTCTAAGGATATTATAGTTTTAGCTCTTACATTTACGTCTTTGATCCATTTTGAGTTAATTTTGTGTATGGTGTAAGGTAGGGGTCTAACTTCATACTTTTGCTATGGGTAACCAGTTGTCTCGGAAAAGATTTCTTCATTGCTCATTGGATTGTCTTGACACCCTGTTTGAAAATGAATTGAACATCAATGTTAGGGTTTATTTCTGGACTTCCAATTCTATTCCATTGATCCATGTAAGTAGTACACATTTTTTATTACTATAGCTTCGTAGAGAAGTTTTGAAGTTGCAAAGTGTGTGCCCTCCAACTTAGTTTTTTTAAAGATTGTTTTGGTTATTATAGGTACTTTGAATTTCCATATGAATTTTAGAATCAGCATGTTAGTTCCTGCAAAGAGGCAGCTGGGAATTTGATAAGGATTGCATTAAATCTGTAGATGAATTTCAGGAGTATTGCCAGTGTTTAGCTGGAGTAGAGTGGTTACCGTCTAAGAGTTTCCTGTCTTGCTAGGCTGCCCTTTCCTGGCTTTCTTTTATTTTTTTTATTTTTTTTTATTAATCTGCTCCCATCGGCATTTCTAGGTTGCTGGCTTCTTCAGCTCCACGTCTGGGATTGGAGCCAAAGAAAACCCCAGGAACTCACCATCGTATCATTTCTCAGGTCTTGAGCTCCCTAGCCGGCCTGCCTTCTTCTCTCCATCTGTTAGAATATTGTGAGATTTTTTTTAAAAAGCTGTTGTTAGCTGTGCCTTGTGAAAAGAATAGGCAAGAGTGCATCTACTCTATCTTCCCGGAAACGGAAATCCACTGTGTTTTCTTTAAAAAGGTACTTTTCCATAGCTACCTGATCTTGGTGCATTATAGCTTTTTCTCCACAATATCTGTTCTTTTCATAAATATTATTCCTTCATTGTTCTCACTGAGCATCTCAGATATGCTTATTTTAAAGTCTTTATTTTAGACTATTATTTTAATTTCATCTGGAGTTAATTCATTTATGATTATTGATTTTTGTTGACGTTTCTTCTTACCATTGGATGTTTTTATGGGCTTCAGAGTTTTGGTTTTCAGGCTCATTTTGGGTTAAAAGCCTTTCTCTCTCTCTCTCTCTCTCTCAGCCCCCTCCCCCATCTAGCGGTTTGAGGTCACGTCATTTCATGCCTGGTCTGCCGTAGAGAAACATGTTTTCATTGGAGGTTCAGAATTCTAACCCTCTGTGGTTTGCTTGTCAAGCCTGGTGGCATGAGAGCCATGAGATTGTGTCTATGTTCTCCCTTCTCCCCTCCCTTGTCCAGGGCCACACCTTCACATAAACTGTCACCCCCCTGAAACAACTGAATCAGATTTTTCAGACTTTTTTCTGACATAAGGATCACCCTTTTCTCCCCCAGCCCCTGGCTTCAAATATGAAGCCTGGCTCTGTTCCCAGCCTTGTGTTCCTATTACACCCCAGGACCCGGAGCCCAGCAGGCCCATGGCTTTGTCAATCCTCAGCAGTTCATGTTTCTGGGCCATAGTAAAGTTTTTTGAGCCCACCTGTATCCATTCAATATTTTCTTTGTGTAGCTTATTGTTCTGTGCTCACAGAAGAGACAGGCACCGCAGAGCATGAATCGTGCATCATCTGGATCAGAAGCCAAATACTCTTCCTCTGTTTTTCTTATTTTTAAAATTCTTAAAATTTTTATTTTGCTCTATTTTTATGGGCTGCCACCATACATCCTATTGGAAATAAAGTGAAATACAAATAAACTACATGTTTCTTCAATTTCATGTTTTGTCATTTCTGAAATTAGAGTGCACCTGATAGTCAAGGCACCTGAGAATGTAAGATTTATGGTGTCAACCACACCTGGAATTGCAGCAGACACTTCACTCATGGACCCAGCAGCCA
The DNA here is from genome assembly GCA_028533085.1 of Varecia variegata. NCBI lineage: Eukaryota > Metazoa > Chordata > Mammalia > Primates > Lemuridae > Varecia > Varecia variegata. The sequence goes on from CM052440.1 coordinate 3,507,766, forward strand.
GGGGTCTGGGGAGGTGCAACCCTGGTCCTGAGGGCAGAGACTGATGGGGCGACTCATAGGAGTAGCTGGGATCCCCCGAGTGTGTTTGGAAGAAGTGGGAGGAGTAGAGGGCCCCAGGTCAATTTCTGCTTTTGAAGTCACTGACCTCAGTCAAGATTAATGATCTGAAAGGTCTCATGGAATCAGTTTAAGGACACAGTCTTCCTTCTTGCCCATCTTGTTTCATACCCTAGAAGTTTTCAGCTGGTCACAAGAAGTACATACTTTGTCCCACTGGGGGAGTGTGTATCTTTTTCAAGTTCTAACACTCTCATGCCCCAGTTCCCACATTACAGAGTGAAAACTGTAGGTGTGAGTGAATCCAGCTCTGGCCCGGGCCTGCCTAAGGAGTGCAGGTGGTTGCGAGCAGCTTCAGCCTCCTTGAATACCGTGTCCTCAAAAGACTGGTGTGGCAGGTATCTTTTCTCTCCAGCCATGCTCCAGCTTGGAATTGACCACTCAGAAGCAGCACAGCAAGGCAAAGCTGGAAAGGCATCCAGATCCCGAGTGAAACATTCATTCCCTTTGGCCTAGTAATTTCACTTCTTTGTATTTACCCTGGGGAACCTGGCAGAGGAAGGGCTGGGATTTTTATAAAAGTACGGTTTATAAGACTTCAGCATGGAAAACAAGACGGAAATCTATCAAAGAGGAGACAAATAAATTGTGGTACACCATTTCAGAGGAACACAAGGCAGTAACTGAAAATCATGCTTTTGAACTATCTTTAACATGAAAATACTCAAAATTCAATGTGCTATTACGTAGTTCATAAGGTACAAAAATTAATATTTTGTAACAGAATACCAGAAAAAGGACTGGATGGAACTTCAGAAATAACACTATTTGCCCTTTCTAGGTGGAGACTCTGAGTGATATAAAGTAGCATTTTTTGACTTCTTTGACTTAAGACTTGCTACAATGAATACAGATAACATTAAACTTATATTCAAGTTACAATGAGAAGAAAAGTAAACTTCGTCAAAAGGATAATTACGACACCTACAAAAAGAGCCTAACAAACAGCCTTGAGAACAATCGCAGGAAAAGTACCCGCAGCTGATAATAAAGTAACAGTAACCCCGGTCGTCGCCAATTGGCTGCGAGGGGCGGGACTATAATCGCCACTTCCGGGGCGGGGCCTCGGCCACCGAGGCGCTCTCGGGAGCGGGCGGTCTCCATGGCAACCAGAGGGGCCTGTGCTAGGCCCGCCCGCTGCCGCCGCCGCCGCCGCCACCGCGCTGGCCCCGCCCGCACAAAGGCCACGCCGTGACCCGCCCTCCGCCGCGACCCCGGCCCCGCCCGGCTTGGGCCTTGCACCTGCCGAGCCCTCAGCCGCCGCCGCCCGGCTGAGCTGACCGGGAAGCAGTTGTCGGCGGCCGATGAGGTGACTCATCGGCCTGGTCGCGTCCCCCGAGCGGGCCATCTTGGTCGTGGCCGGAGAGGCAGACGGAGCCGCGGAGGAACCGCGGGGACCCCAGGTACGCGCCCCCACCCGCCCCCGGGCTCGCAGCCGCCGAGGGCAGCCCGCTTTGTTCTCCCGCGTGGGCGCCGCGGCGCATTGTGCAGGCCTCGCCGCCCACGCGCGCCCTCCGCGCCGCCTCCCCGCTTCCGGCCCGCTCCTCCGCAACGGAAGCCTTAAAAGATATTTTCTTAATCCTCAGGGCCCGGAACGAGTCCAGCTCCCGGCCGGCGCTGCGGCCTTCGAGTGTGCCGTGGAGGAGCCGCGTTCTCCGGGCTGCGATCCCCGGGCTGCCCCTGCCTGGGCCTTGGCGGCTTCTCTCTAGGCCGCTGCCCTCCTGCTCAGGTCGCCTGGCGCCCGTGGTCGTGCGCGCCGCGCTGCCCTGACTGCTGCAGGGCCCAGCTCCGCTCCAGCCTTCCAGGTTCGGACTCCACAGCCACAGCTTGGCCCCCCGGCCCGTCTCGGCCCGGGGCTGACTCTGGCCAGCATGGTCCAGCCGCAGACGTCCAAAGCCGAAAGCCCGGCCTCTGCTGCTGCTTCAAATGCGCAGATGGACGACGTTATCGACACCCTGACCTCCCTGCGCCTCACCAACTCTGCGCTGAGGCGGGAGGCCTCCACTCTGCGCGCCGAGAAGGCCAACCTCACCAACATGCTGGAGAGCGTGATGGCCGAGCTGACCCTGCTTCGCACCCGGGCGCGCATCCCGGGCGCGCTGCAGATCACCCCACCCATCTCTGCTATCACCTCCAATGGGACTCGGCCCATGACCACCCCGCCGACCTCTCTGCCCGAGCCCTTCTCCGGAGACCCGGGCCAGCTGGCGGGCTTCCTGATGCAGATGGACAGGTTCATGATCTTCCAGGCCTCCCGCTTCCCGGGCGAGGCCGAGCGAGTGGCCTTCCTTGTGTCCCGCCTGACGGGGGAGGCGGAGAAGTGGGCTATTCCCCACATGCAACCGGACAGCCCCTTGCGAAACAACTATCAGGGCTTCCTGGCGGAGTTGCGGAGAACCTACAAGTCTCCGCTCCGGCACGCGCGGCGCGCCCAAATCAGGAAGACTTCGGCCTCCAACAGGGCTGTGCGGGAAAGGCAGATGCTCTGCCGCCAGCTGGCCGCGGCGGGCACAGGGCCCTGCCCTGTGCATCCAGCTTCCAATGGGACGAGTCCGGCGCCAGCCCTGCCCACCCGAGCACGGAACCTTTGAGAATCCGCCACCACCTTGGTAGCATCTGCAGCCACCCAGGTAGCATAAGCTCTTTGCTGCTTAGAAGAAATGTCCATACAACAGCATCGCCCCTGTTTGAAGACATCCCCTCCTGCCTCTCCAGACCTGTTCCACAAGGAGATCTTCCTTCCAGCCCTCTGGGTGCCCTGGTCACCCACCTCGCTGTGCTTCCTGTTACTGTGTGCCAGCTTTGTACCTACAACTCGTTGCTTGCTTCTGTCCCTCCCGCTTGCGCCCCCGGCTATTCTAATGACTGCAGCTCTGCTACTCAGGCACACTGACTCCGCGCACGCTGACCGACCCCTCCCAGCCTGACTCGGTTCCTGGACATTCCTACTCTGCCCGCTGCAGGCCCCCAGGACAGCTTCCCACCTGGTTGTCCTGTTCTCTCTGATGAGCTCTGGACAGAAGGAAGCCACATTGGCCAGGCTGGTGGCTTGATGGGTGCACTTGGAGAGGGGGGTCTGGCTTCCCACCCACAGGTGATCACCAGCCCTGCCAGGGCCCAGTGTATCAGGCAGGGGTCTCATCCCTGCTGTCAGTGGCCAAGTGGTCACTGCTAGGAGTGCAGTTCTAGCATTTCTGGGGGGCAAGCTTTACTCTGTACATGCCCCATTGCCGCCACTGGGGAGGACGGATGTTGCAGCTAAAGGGAGAGTCTCCCAGAGGATGCCCCTCCCTTAATGCCTGGCTTTAGCTGCCAGTGTTCTGACAGCACCAGGAATTCGGGGAATCTGGAATTTGCCTGCCCAATAAGGTTATTGTGGACTTTGGACCACTGGGCAATTCCATCAGGCTGCCGTGGCGGCAGATCCATGCACATCCACACCTGAGGGCCACAGCAGGCCGAGGGGTGGACACTAGTGACTCAGTTTGCTGCCTGGGATTTCCAGTGGGCAGCACCACAGCTGCTGGTGTTCAGTCACCCCCTCCTCTGCCCCGTGTCACTTGGTGTTGGGCCTTGCCTACTTTGAGACCTGTTTCCTTCTCCATTCAGGTGCCATGTGGCCCTCACTGCAGCCCCTTCCACTGCTCACACCACCTCTAGGTCTCCAAAGACGCCATGTAGCATGCCGTCCCCATTCCTGGGTGATCAGACGTCCAGCCTTTGTCTAAGAGAACTGACTCCCTCTCACACCTGGAGGCCCAATTCCTCTGGGAAACATCCTTAAGCACTTAAGGAAGGGGGGTGTCTGCCTCTGGCAACTCCAGCCAGGGTCTCAGTGGCATTTGTAAAGACAAAGAGCTGCAGACTGCCATGGTCCTAGTGTGGTGGCAGTGCAGAACTGGCACTCATGTCCCTGTTCTGAGGGACCTTGTGCTTCGTTACAGGGGGATAACCAAGAAGTCACTTTCTAACTGAGCTTGGCCAAGCCCTTTGGACTGTGATGCTCCTGCCGTATTTCAATGCCAGACGGACCGGGGGGAGGTGGGGAATCTTACCCTGGTTCATCTGCCCCTGTCTGAAGGGCCCTGGCTTGACTGCAGAAGAACAATCTCCATCCCCCCCAAAGATATGTATACGCCTTGGGACCCCAGGGGTTGGGTCCTGGGACCTGTCCTCTCGTCCTGAGAGTTCTGATGATGCTGGGAAAAGTGACTGTGATGCTGAAGCACCACTGCCTTGCAAGGTCAAGGATATTCAGTGGTTGCTCGGGTTCACAGACCACTGTCACCCACGCATCGTAAACTCTGTTAGCCCAATTGCCCTGCTAAACAACTGCCTGAATACAGGCTTCAGGTTCCCCTGGACTCCAGCCGAGGCTGACCAGGTGGGACCATGGTGCTCATTAAGCATGAACGGAGGGAGGACCCAGTGGGGCCACCATTCCTGGGAGTGGGACTGCTGGTGGCAGGTGTACAGATGACTTTCTCTCTGTGTTCAGTTCTCAGAATTCCGTCTCCAGCAGCTGCGTTGGTGAAACTAGTACTTGCCAGGTGGAGGTGCCCCCCAGTGAAGGGGTACAGTAGCACCTGGGGAAAGGGGGAAGGTCTCCCTGTGGCCCAGCCAAGCTAGGGTAGGACACCCAGCGTGGAAGCAGGGCAGGAACTCTGCCATCTCACCATGCTGGCTCTACCCAAGTGGCTTTTTGAAAGTGCCACCATGTTTGCATTGGGCACTGTGTTTTAGAGTTGTGCTGCTGCACACACTGACCGGAGCCGCGTAGGAGAGGCTGGCCACAGTCCCCATCCACACCCGTAGCTGGGCCCTTTGCATATGGGTTGTCAAGCCCAGTCCAAGCTGCTGCTCTGGCTTCGTTTGGGTCAGATTTGATTGTGTCTTGTCTCTTGGTGCTTACGTTTGTGGGCGTGGGACAGTGCTGTTGTGCATTTATGACCTTCTTGATAGCTCCTCACAGCTCTGGAACCTGGAGCAGATGAGAGAGGGTCAGGGCTTGCCCTCCGCATGGGACTCGGAAGAAGCCCACATTGGAGAGCTCTAGTGGGAGACACCTCAGTCCCAGCTAAGGAGGGTGAGACCCAGCCCCGTGCAGCCCCAAGGGAGACCTCAGTGACAGGGGGAGTAGGCTGGAGAAGAACGTGGGGGAAGGGAGATGCTTTGTACATATTTTGGGGTTATAATTTCTCTAAATTTTAAGAGAAAAGGTATTGATTTATAAAAGGGACAGGCAGTAGTGTTAAACAGTGCATGTGACGGAAAGTTTTCTATGTTTTCCATGATGTTGACATTATTTGGACTCTTGTGACTGCTCTCTGGTCTACATGACACCCTGTCTGGTAAGTAAGCTTCATTGCATATCAGGGCATAATTGGAGATGGGATTTATTACGGAGTGACTTCCCTGCCTAGTATAGTGTGACCTTGAGATTAACTTAATGTCCTAAAGCATATTGGTGACTTCCAGGAAACAGCAAAGACCCATTTCAGTGGCCTCAGGTAAGTATGTGATGAGTGAGTAATGACAGGGAGTGGAAAACAAAACCCTGAGGGTATGGCAGGGCCATCCTGACACACAGGCTCCAGCTGTTAAGACTCGCTGCGGTCACCTGCTGAGGCCACCTGCTGGGCGTAGAGCTTTGGGTGGGAAGAGGGGAGAGGGGAGAGGTCTTCGTGGAGGCTCCTCCTTCTTAGAACCAGAACTGTGAGACTTAGTTCGCCTCTGCTGGGGAAGTGGTGGTTTAGGGGCTCAGAGAGGAAGGCACAAGGGGGGCTCCTGGGGAAGGAAGCCAGAGTGGCCTGTTGACCAGCAGGGGAGCTTCTCGGTGCAGGGGGAAGACTGGGGTGTAGGCCTTCCCCAGTCCCCCTGGGAGTGCACATGGGACTGACATCGGTGTCATTCTCTCTTGGGGCAGACGGTTGGGTGCGGTGGCAGTTGGCTGGGCACAGGTTAGGTAGAGGAGGTGGGGGGAACCCCAGCTCCTGACTCCGTGTAACTGACACCCTTCTGCACACAAGCAGTGACACCTACCAGGCCTTCTCATTATCCATGTAAACCTACATGTTACAGAAATTTTGGAAAATCAAGTAGAGAAAAGAAAAAAATAAAACCTAACATTTTGGTGTCTCGCCTTTCAGGCATTTTCTGCCCAACCATAGTTTCTTTGCATTTTGTTTTAACATAATTGTGATACTAACTTCTGTAATGAGACAGTTTTGTGTAGTTGTTTGCACTGAACACGTCATGGCCATCTCCCCTGCCTGGGTACTGACTCGGCTGAAGTGGCGGATGGCTGTGTGCGCTCCCACCTGGAGATGCGGCGGTGCGGACCGCTGATTGCTAGTGCTGTTACTCAGTCTTCTCTGTTATGAATCCATGAGTATCTTCGTACATAAGGCTATTTCCCAGTGCCAGGTGTTTTCTTTCGGATAGACTGCCAGAGGTGGGATTGTTGAATTAAAGAATATGAAAACCTTTGAAGCTTTTATTACATATTGACAAAATGGTTTCTGGAAATGTTTGTATCCACTTATACCGCCACCAGCAAGGATAAGTGCGTCCAGCTTGCAGTATTGGGTATTAGCATTTGGCTAAATATTTGCTGATTTGATCACAAAAAAAGTAGACTGTTTCAGTTTGCATTTCTTTGATTTCTAGCACAATTGAACATCTTTTCATGTTAAGCAGTTGTATTTTCTCTTCCATGGATTGTCCCTGTCCTTTGCTCTATTGACTGGGGTCTGATAAATTTGTATGAGCTTGTTCTATATTAAAGATATTAACCTGGTGTGTGTGTCATTTACTGCCCGTGTCCAGGTTTTTGCTTTGTGTGTGTGTGTGTTGTAACCTACTGAAATTTTGACATACTGTATGTAGTCAGTCCGTTCCTCACTTAGCTCTGTGTCTGTTAGACAATGACACGAGTTACAGGTCAGGCAGGTGTAACATATTTCCTCTGTTGTGTCCGCAGCTGTTTCTTTGGCACCTCTGACAGTGCCTGGCGCATGGCAGGTGCTCAGTACACGCTTGTTGAATTAGTTGCGTGAGCGGATCTGCTAGGCCTTGGGATCCATAAATGGGTAGAACGGTGCCTGCCGCAGAGCGGAGGGTCCAGCAGCAGTTCTCGCACCTTCTGACAACTCTCAGACCATTCCGGCTCTTGGCTCCCACCGCCACTCCGCCTTCAGGCCCGGAAGGCCATTCTTTCTTCCTGCCTCCCTTGTCCTCACTCTTGTTGCTGTGTAAGGATAGATGTTACTCCTAGAAACCTCCCTGAACGAGCAGGCCAGGCTAGTGATGCTTGGGCTGTGCCCCGACCCCACCCCACCCCACCCCAGGCTTCCACCGGCTAAGTTGCCACCCGAGCTCGTGTGTCTCCCCAGCGCTGTGCTCCTTGAGGGTGGCGCTGCCGTGTGATTCAGGGCCTGGCAGGGAAGCTGCCGGTGACGGTTCAGTGGTTGAGCAGGACAACACGCCAGACGGTAGCTAGGCATCTTGGGTCCGTGTCATACAGACCAGTCACATTGCAGCCCCATTTTCATTTCCTGTTCCAGGAGCCTGCAGGTGCCCGTGCCCATTTCTCAAGCAGGGGCCCTGACGCCCCGTGGCACACATGTGCCCACCCACAGCTAGAGTCCAAGCTCACCATTGTGTCCGCTCTTCCTTGGTTAACTTTTTTTCTGATGAACTTAATTGTTCAGCATTTATTGATTTATTCAGACTATAATAGTAATATACACATATTACACACTTTAAAAATATACAGTATTACAGAGAAAAAAATTATCTGCTCTCCCACCACCCTGAAAAACATGGTTAAAATTTCTCTGTATTTTCTTCTGGTCTTTTTTTATTTGCAAATACGCACATGCACTCACACACATACATTCTTACAAAGTTGGATCATTCCAGATAGACTTTACAATTAAACAAAATTATGTTAGAATTTGTATTGAGATTTAATTCATCCTATAAGCTTTTTTTCAAAATAACTGACATCTTTGCAATGCTCAGTCATCTATCTGGGACTAAGGGACGTCTTTCCACTCATTTAAATCATGTCTTACAACCCATATGAAGTTTGTAGTTTTATGCACATTATTATTTATTTTTAAGATTGTTGATACGCATTTCTTTTTCCTATTGCAAGTGCAGCATAGTTCTTTTTTTCCCCAGTGGGTTACTCCTGTACATATTAGAAATATTGATTAATGTACTATTTTCAGTGCTGCCACTTGCAATGGACTGAAGGTTTGTGTCCCCCCAAAATGCATGTGTTGAAATCCTAACCTCCAATGTAATGGGCTTAGGAGGTGAGGCTTTGGGAGGTAAGTAGGTCATGAGGGTGGAGCCCCCATGAAGGGAGACAGCAAGAAGATGGTCAGCCCTCACCAGGCACACATCTGCCAGCACCTTGAACCTCCCAGCCTCCAGAACTGTGAGAAATAAATGTTTGTTGTCTAAGCCACCCAGCCTCTGGTATCTTGTTATAGCAGCCTGAGCTAAGACACCATCATACTGAAATCTCAATATTTTTGTAAGTTGTAAAGTTAATTCTTTTTGATTTTTCATATAGTCACATCTCTTGCAAATAAGGGTATTTTCTATGACTTCGTAATATTTTATAATTGCATTTTCTTCTCTTACTGCATTAGCCAGTGTCGGGAGGAGCCCCTGCATGCCTGCCTCCACACGCTGGCACGTAGAGCCCTTTTGTGCTGGGTATCATGGCTAGGAATTTCCGAAGTCTGGCCTGCGATGCCCGGGCAGTGGCCGTTCCACTCAGCATCCACCGTGCTCTGTTGTGTGGTTGTGCTCTGTTCAGATGCCAGGGGGAACCCATGCACCTTCCTCTGTGGCTGGTTCCAGGAGAGGGTGGCTGCTGTCCCCTTTCTTCACCTCAAATTATTCATCTACCCGCGGCCTCAGAGGGGATCTCCTCACACTCTGGGCGGCCACTCTGGTGTTGGGCTCCTGCTCTGGCCTCTCCCACGGCCTGCCCCACCCCCTCATCGCAAGCTTAGCTCTGTGGTCTTTGCGCTCTCGCACCTGGCTTTGTCACTTCTCCACCTCTTTCAGGGGTCCTTCTTTATGTTCCAGAACTTCCGGATGTTCTGGATTCCAAATGTTATTGTGTTCACAGAAACCTGATGTAACCTGATGGTTACACACCAAGCACCACAATGCAAACTAGTAGAAATTGCCAACTCTCTGGGATCAGATCTCAGCATTCTCGAAGACAGCAGAAGCTCCTGTGATTTGCCCATGGAAACTCTGAAAGCCATCGCAGTCACAGGACACCTGCTGAAGCCTCCACCACCCTTTCAAGAAAGGCTATTTAATTTCTAATTATATACATATAGCAGGATATTGAGCTCGGTTTTTCCTGTTGGCCCAAACTTGTGGTTAAGGCCCAAAGCTGAGACTGAAATGCAGTAACTAAGCTATACTGTGAACTTGGAGGGCCGCCCACCACCGTCAGCTACCACACTTCCAGGAGTTTCTCAGACATGCCGTTCTACCAGAACCAAAGTGCTGCATGGGTGGGCTGGTTCTTTACCAACCCTGTCTTCTCTTCCTCCTGGGCAAAAAGCTAGACTGCATTTCCCAGCTGCCTTTGCAACGAGGTGTGGACTCTAGCCAGTGCAATGTAAGTGAGGGGTCCTCCATGCACTGTCCCCTCCCACCAGCTGGATTAATGCCCATGGTCAGGGTGCCCTTGGAAACCAGGCAGTGAAGATTCAGGTCCGTGAGATGGAAGAGGCCTGGGTCCCTGAGTCACTGGCTGGCGGGGAACGGCCAGCTGCGCAGGAACACCCACTGCAGACTTCCCCGAAGGAGAAATAAACATCAGATCTGAGTCCTTGTGTGTTTGGAGTCCTTTGCGGAAGACTGGGTGCGAGAGTTGCCTGCCTGTGCAGAGCACAGCGGATGCCTGGTGCTGAGCACTGTTTTCTCCCTCACGGGAGCAAGCAGAGGGGAGAGTGGGCTTTGAGAACCCCCCATATAGGTTGAAGGCACCTCTGAGGCATTTTGATCCTTCACTGGATGTCTGGTTGGCCAGTGGACTTGCCACCTGCCTTGGTCCTGCGAGTGGGGGTTAAGGGAATTAGAGGGAGAGGGCGATTGGCCAGTCAAGGGAAAGCCAGTGCCAACCCCGTTAGTTTCCAGCTTCCAGAACGCATGGAAGCTAGACCCCCCAGCCCCAGTGCCTACTGCCCTAGGGAGCTAGATAAGACTGGGGACGTGTCATAGGCTCCCCACAGGGCAGGGCACACAGATAGCATGCATCAGCACTGTGGGGCGACCGCCGCCAGCTGGGGTCAGCCAGGAGAGGGAGGCAGAGGATGTCAGGGACCGGAAGCTCCTGGGAGGGCCCTGGGTGGAAGAGGACAGCCTCTCACACCCGTGGACAGACGGGAAAACTAGTGGAGGCCACTTTGCTGTCTTCCTCTGAGCTGCCCCCAACACACGGATGAACGTGGCCTGGCAAGGCAAAGAGTGCAGTTGAGTCAGGAGGGGACCTTCCTGGCCCCTCTGAGTCACAAGAGCCACAGGGAGCTCTGGCTACAGCGCCAAATGGTGTTTGAGTTGAACGTTCTTTAGAAATAAACAGGGCACAGTCGAGAGGCTGTTCTAAAGACAAAAATGACAAGAGAACCTTGGAATCTGACCAGGATGTCATTAAGGGACCTCCTACCAACCAGGAAAGAAGACTCCAACGGATCCCATTTGGATTGGGGTTTGGAAGAAATAAAATCGTTTCTATTTACATTCCCAACAAGTTGAGATTCCTCAATAAACCAGTGACACATAATTCACTTAAATTGTGGAAAACAAAAACAAAGCTATTAAATTATTAAATAAGAAAAGCAGAGAAAACACCAGCGTTCTCCGTGCTAAGGAAGCTTTTATGGCACGAAAAGTGGAGCGTCAGAGCGACTGCACCTTAGCGCGCCAGCTACCTGAGCAGCTTAGGAGCCTTTCGTATCCGACTGAGAAGGATAAGAGCGCACGGTAACTGCGCAGCTGCCGTGCGTCAGGCACTGTTCTAGAAGCCGAGGCCGAGCAGGGCGAGATTTTCCCTCCCGGACCGCTCGTTCTCGTGGCGGGAGGCCCACAGACCCGCGTGCGCACCAGACACGGGGAGAACAGAGAGCTGGGGTGGGCAGCATCCCAGACAGGGGGCAGGGGTCTGTCTAGAACCAGAGCCCAGGCCTGAGAGGGGACGGGCCTCAGCCTCGAGCTTGGACTGGGGTCCGTGTCATCAAATTCACGTTCGGTGTCGTAGATGATACAGTCAATAGCGTCTTGGACTAGCAGAAATAGGGTTTTTTTTTTTTTTTTTTTCAGTTTGGAGATTATACTGAATATGCAGTTTTATGTCCTTCATAAAATTGACTTACTATGACGGACATTTTGCCATGTTGTTGAAAATGTTATTGGAAAAGAAGATGTTTAATGATTTCATCATATTTTGTGATATGGAAGTATCTAATTTACATAGCTATTCTCCCCTGGCTGGTGATATTTATGTTTATATTTTTAAAAATTTAAGATATAATTTACATACCATGAAGTGCACAGAATTTAAGTTTGATGTGTTGTGACAATATATGCACCCATATAACGACCACCAAGGTCAAGATAGCGAACATTTACATGACTCCAAAAAGTTCCCTGGCGCCTTCTGCCAGTCAACCTCCCTGCCCGCCGTCGCGCAACCCCCAATCCCATCTCTGCGCCCACCGCTCAGCTTTGACTGTTCTAGAACATCACGTGACTGGGGCCATAGCGCATGCTCTCTTGCGCCTGTGCTTTGCCGCTTGGCATAAGGTTTTTGAGATTCCTCCGCGCTGTGGCACATATTAGTAGTTCACTGCTTTTTATCGCTGATCAGTGACACGTTCTCCAGACGTGCCGTATTTGTTTATCCAGGAGGGGGTGGGCGTGGCCTCCGCTGGTGTCCCGGCCCCGGTTCTTCCAGACGGTGACACGGTCCCATGTTCAGCCTGTATGAGTTTACAAGTTTATCCGCTCGCATGTCGCGTGTTCCCGCGGCAGCCTCTTTCCTCCTTGCTCTGCGAGCGCAGCAGTTCCCGCGTCTCCCCGCGGAGCGGCTGGGCACCGTTTGGAATTCACTTCCCTTCATTTCCTTGTAATCTGAGCTCTCTTCATGGGCTCAAGACAAATTATGATTTTGCAGATGACGCAGCTTTTTCTCGTCGTTAGGTTGGGAGCGATGTTCTCTCGTGGCTTTCTACATCCTAAGCCTCAAGTGACGTTTAAAAACTAAGAAAAAAGGGAAAATAACTTTTTATTAATATATTCTTGATCCATGTTGCTTTCAGTTTCAGATATTGGATAGAGCAAGTTATCCCTCAAGACAGTTTCTTTTCAGATATGTATTGGCTATTTATACCCACTTGTTATTGCTCATGAACTTAACGTGTTATAATGCTTACTGATTTGTTCTATTTATAAAATAGCACATGTTCATTGTAGACAATTTAGAAAATAGCATCTAAAGGAAACAATAAAATGAACCCAGAATCTTCCACCTATCTAGAGAAAGAGTTCTAATATTTTAATACGTGTTTTTCTGCTCTTAGTTTTAAATATAATTAAGCACAAAATAACACATGCTTATAAAAATTTCAACAGTACAGAAAAATGCGGAGTAAGACATGTCAGGAGCCCATTCTCCCTTGAGCGCCCAGTCCCGTTCCGGAGACAAAACTAGTGTTAGCATCTGTGTATCCGGGTCGGGGCTTTTCCTGTGCAAACAGTCGGCCCTCCTTATCCTTGGTTCCCCATCCCTGGATTCAACCAACCAACCGAGGGTCAAAAATATTTGGGGAAGACCGGGCGCGGTGGCTCACGCCTGTAATCCTAGCACTCTGGGAGGTCGAGGCGGGTGGATTGTTGGAGCTCAGGAGTTCGAGACCAGCCTGAGCAAGAGCGAGACCCGTCTCTACTAAAAATAGAAAGAAATTATCTGGCCATCTAAAATATATATAGAAAAAATTAGCCAGGCATGGTGGCGCATGCCTGTAGTCCCAGCTACTCGGGAGGCTGAGGCAGTAGGATTGCTTAAGCCCAGGAGTTTGAGGTTGCTGTGAGCTAGGCTGACGCCACGGCACTCACTCTAGCCTGGGCAACAAAGCGAGACTCTGTCTCAAAAAAAAAAAAAAAAAAAAAAGATAAAGTCATTAAGAAATTAAAAAATAAAAAAAAAATATTTGGGGAAAAAAACAATAAAAAATAACAATATAACAATAAATAAAAAATATAGTATAACAGCTATATAAGTAACATTAACGCTGTATTAGGTATTATAAGTAATCTAGAGGTGATTTAAAGTATATGGGAAGATGTATGTAGGTAATATTGCAAATATTGCCCCATTTTATATCAAGGACCTGAGCACCTGCGGGGGCCTGGGGGGTGGGGTCCTGGCACCAATTGCGGCAGACACCGAGGGACAACTGCAGTACTCATGTATTACTACGCACGCGCACCACATTCAGCCGGTGCTCGCGCTGGTGGCCGTGCAAGGCCACGGTTGCTCCGAGAGAGGGGATCCCTTCGACTGGTCTCGCCGGGGTTCCAACTCTGTCCCCCAATCCAAGCTTTGCATTTGGCTTAAAGCAGGCCTCATGCACTTCTTGTCATGGTTACTTTGCTTCGCCACGTCATGCTCACTTTTACATTCTCTGATTATTGCTAGTTTTTGTCCCTCTTTTCCTGTGACTAAAATTCTCAGTTACTCACGACTCCAGTGTTTCCTGTTGCTGTTCTTGGACTTCTGGTTAGAAGACATTTCCCTGGCAGATGAGAATGTCCATCTCCCCCTCGAGAACACTTACTCTACTGACTTATTTTCTCATGAAGCTGGACTGGCTGGAATTCTGGCCCTCGGTAATAGCGATGGGAAAGGGCGTTTTACTCACATCGGCTCTTCCACTTTAATCGTTGTGGATACTTGAATAGAAAATCGTCCATTTCATGGGGATTTTCTAATTGATCAGCATAAAATTGTGCACAGCATCCTCTTAGGTGTTGAGAATTCTCTCTGCATCTGTTACGTCCCCTTCTTCTGCTTCATTCAATCTGTTTGCTTTTATTGATTAGATTTGTCAGAGATCGACTCGTATTTATTATTTTTAAAGAATTAGCTGTTGGTTTAAAGCACTCTATGGTTTTTCTCTTTCTTGTTCATTAATTTCTAGTTATATTCTCCCCACGTCGTTCCCCCACCGCCAGTAGCGCCTGGTCAGGGAGGAAGGGGCCACAGGCCCACAGGCTGTCACCAGCATCCGTAAGAAGCAGCATTCCACAGCGATTAAATCCAGGAGATAATGGACTAAATAAGGTTCACTCCTTTGGTTTTTCCCAGAAATTTTCTCAGAACCCTAAAAGTGCCAGTGTCCATTTAGAATGTCTAAGGGAACATTCTTACATGTTTCCTTGTAAGAACATTCCAATGTCTAAGGAACACGGTTTACATTCCCCCAAAACTAATTAATTAGAATCCAGAATCCTTTATTTCCCCTCTGATCTTCTTTTGGGCCTAAAATGCTGGGAATTCACTCGGGGAGATGCTCCCCGCCACGGCCGGGGGTCACGTTTGCTGTTTCCAGCCTCTCTCTGTCTCTCTCCACCAAGCCCATCTGAGATCATCTTGGATCCCAAGTCCACTGTGTCCAGGTGTCCTCCAGATGTTTGAGAAACATCTCTTCTACCATGCTGCTGCTGCTGGTGACAAGGACACCTGTGTAGCTCCGGTGGTTTACAGAGCGGCTCACAGTCCATTTCTCCTTCGCTCTCTGTCTGGCAGCAGGACAGACCTCCTTACAGCTCCGCTCTACAGACAGTGTGCCTGAGAGCTAATACCACCCGGGCTAAGCACGTTACATGAGCTTATCGTGAGTGCTCATGAAGTACCGGCTCGGTGTGAAGTCCCCAGCAGGCCACACAGGAAGTAAATGACTATAGGTTGTGGAGTCTAGGTTCAAATGCAGACAGTGTAGCTCCAAAATCATGCCTTCATCATTTTTTAAAGAAAGAACTATAACCTTTATAACTCTTTATCCTTTCTTAAATCTCATGCCGGTCTCACATACCTGTGGCTGGATAATATTTAAGACATTCAGGCCGGGCACAGTGGCTCACGCCTGTAATCCTAGCACTCTGGGAGGCCGAGGCGGGCAGATCTTTTGAGCTCAGGAGTTCGAGACCAGCCTGAGCAAGAGCGAGACCCCGTCTCTACTAAAAATAGAAAGAAGTTAGCTGGACAACTAATAAAAATATATACCGCAGACTGGGTAATTTATAAAGCACAGAAATTTATTTCTCACAGTTCTAGAGGCTGGAAAGTCCAAGATCACCTGCTGGAGGACTGATGTCTGGAAAGGCTGCTTCCAGCTTCCAAGATGTTGCCTTGTTGCTGCATCCTCCAGGGGACAGGCACACCGTGCCTTCACGTGGCAGAAGGGTCAGAGGGCAAACAGAGGGCAAGAGAGCACTCTCTTCAACCTCAAGGCCTTTCATAAGGGTGCTATTCCCATTCATGAGGGCAGAGACCTCCTGACGTAATCACCTCCCAGAGGCCACATTTCTTAATGCTGTCGCATTGGGGATTAAGTTTCAATGTGAATTGTGCAGCAGACCTCATCATTAAAACAATAGCAGTGAGGACGTAGGGAAACTAGGACCTCGGACATTGCTGGTGGGAATGTAAAGTGGTGCTGCCACTTTGAAGAAGAGCTGGCAGTTCTGCAAACAGTTAAACATGAAGAAATTCCACTCGTATGTATATACCCAAGAGAATTGAAAAGATGTCCACAGAAAAACGTCTACACAGATGTTTATAGCAGCGTATTCATAAAAGCTAAAAAGTGAAAACACCCCAAATGTCCATCAATAGTGAACAGAAACTAAAAGGGGGCATATCCTTGCAATGCAATATTATTCATCAATAAAAAGGAATGAAGTACTGCTGTATGCTACAATGTGGACACCCATTAAAACATTATGCTAAGTGAAAGAAACCAGACACAAAAGACCATGTAGTACATGATCCCACTTATATGAAATGTCAAATCAGGCGATTTTATAGGGACAGAAAGTAGACTGGTGGCTGCTAGGGCCCGAGGGAATGGAAGCAGGAGTTGGGGGGCGGGTAGTGGGGAGTGGACACTATGGGTACAAGGTTTCCTTTGGAATGATAAAAATGTTCTAAAATTGATTGTGGCGATGGTTGTAGAACTCTTGAAATAGACTTAAAAACATTGAATTGTACACTTTAAACAGGAGAACTTTATGGTGTTAAAATTATATTTCAATAAAGCTGTTTTTAAAAAATCTGAATGAACACGGACTGTATATACATTCTTATGGAACTTAAAATACACATGGGATTATTAATAACATACACAAATGTATTTGGGAAGGGGGTAAGTGGAGTTAGAAAGATCTGAGGTCCTTGCATTGCCTGGGGAAGTGGAAAGGGAGCAATTAGCATTTTGTACTCAGAAGTAAAGGAGGGGTTTCAAAATTTCTAGGGCAGCCGCAATAGCACAGTCAAACTAAGAGAGGGTAAAAATGGAATAATAAAACATAGTCAATCCCCAAGGGCAATAACAGAGAGAAAATGAGCATAGAGGAGGTTACACAAACAAAAGCACAAAGTAAGGCAATAGATTTAAACCAGAAAATTGACTAAAATTAAATGGGCCAAATTCTCCAGTTGAAAGACAAAGGTTGTCAGAACGATTTCGCAAAACTCCATGTGCTACTTACAAGACATACATGTAAAGCTCAAGGATCAGAGAAGTGGAAAAAGGATGGAAAAGCATCCACCATGCAAACACTGACGAAAAGAAAGTCCGTGTGGCTTTATCACTAGTAGGCAAAAGACCATGAAAGGAAAAATCACTGGAATATAGAAACACTTTATAACAATAAAGGTTATAGTCACCAGAAAAATGTGGCCATTTTATGTTTGCATGTAGCTCACAACATAGCCTCAAAATAAAGAAAATGACAGAAAGATAAGGAGGAGCAAAAAAATCTCACAGTCATAGTGTGAGATCTCAGTAATCGATACAATGAGCAGACAAAAATCAGTGTGGTTGCAGAAGATTTGAAATACACGATCAACAGACTCGACCTATTTGGCGTGTAAAGAAACGAGCATCCCACTGCAGAATGCCTTATTTTCAAGCACACATGAAAAAATTTTTTTAAAATTGACCTTATTTTTGGCCATAAAACAAATATGAATGAACTTCAAAGGATTGAAGTCATACAGAAGAATCCGACACAAAGTGATAACTCTGAATTAAGATGTACTCATGTAAGTAATTCACAGGTCCAGGAAGAAATCATCATGCAAATTAGAAAATATTTTGGATTGAATGGAAATGAAGCAAGGCACATCCAAACATATGGACGGCAGCTAAGCAGCGCTTGGAGAGAAAGTTACATCCATGAGTATTTGCTTTGGAAAATAACTACGGCTGAAAATTAACGCGCTAAACATAGAGCCAAGTGCTTAAGACAAGTATTCCTGGCCAGCTGGAGGGCTTGGAGCACCTGCAGCGTGAACGCTGACCTGCAGGTTCTGCCCAGTGCGCTGCTGCCGAACCCAGCCCAGGACGCGCCAGCGCAGGGCTGGTGCTTCCCTGATGCTGCAGCCCCGAGCCCCATGGCCCAGGGGGTGAGGTTCTCTGTCCTGGACTCTGATGTGCATCCTCGTCAGATCTTTGTGCAATTCCACAGAATGAGCAACAGGCGGCCCGCCCTTGCAGGCCTGCTCCCGTCTCTGAATGCCCTTTGCATACGCTGCTCCCTCGAGCCTGGGCTCGTGTCATCTGGCCGTTCACCCTCGTCCAGACTGATGGAAAGGTCTCTGGAGAAGCTGGTCAAGGGGAAAAAAAGGGAAAAGGTACAGAAACCAAACCAGGAAAGGAAAGGTGGATGCTGTGGATCTTGCAGACGTTAGGAAGATGGTACGAGAGGTGGGGAGCTGAATAATGACCTCCAAGCACGTCCAGGTCCTCATCCCTGGAGCCTGCGCGTGTGAACGTAGATGGCAAAAGTGACTTTGCAGGTGGAATGGTCATCCTGCCTTCTCTGGTGGGCCCGAAACGGGATCACAGGTGTTCTGAAGAGGAGAGAGGTTTGCCGGCGGAGGAGAGATTGTGAAGGATGGACGCAGAGCCTGCGGTGAAGCACTTGGAATGTGGGGTCGGTGGCTGCAGGCGAAGCCATAGAGGTGGCCCCTGGAAGCTGGAAATGGCAGAGCAACGGTTCGTCCCTGAGCCTCTGGAGGGAGCGTGGCCCTGCGGTCAGCCCAGTGTGACCCATGGTGATCTTCCGGCCTCCAGACTGTAAAACAATCAGTATGTGCTGTTTCGAGCCACCAAGCTGGGAATAAGTTGTTACAGCAGCTGTAGGAAACTAAATGGAAGATATTCTGAAAAAAATTGTGTCAATTTAATATAAAATTTTACATAAAATGGATAAATTTCTAGGAAAAGTATAATGCTCCAAAACTGGCACAAGAAGAAACGGAGAATCTGAATAATCCTAACCGCTGACTCTGTGACTATGGTTCCTTCCCACGAAGAAAGCTCCAAGTCCAGATGGTTTCGCTGCAGAATCCTGCTGCACATTCGCTTCCAGAGAAGGAGATGAGGGAGGATCACTCCACTTACGTTAAGAGGCCTGTTCAGTTTGGTATGAAAAAGAGAGAGGACGGGCAACATGGGAAAGAGAAATTACAGGCAAACTCACTCCTAGACACTGACACAAGATCTCTAAACAAAATATTAAGAAAGCAACCAGACTGCAAGGTAGATTTAGCGTTAGAAACTCAAATGTAATTTGCCACATTGACAGTTAAGGGAGAAAAAGCATGTGATTGTCTCAGCAGATGCAGAAAAAAGGCCATTTCATATAGTCCAAGCCCCATTCATGAAAAAAGGAACTTTTAGAAAACTACGAATATAAAGAATATCTTTTAACATGATAAAGGTTGTGTACAAAAAATTCTATAGAAGACATATATTTATTGGTGAAGTGCTGAAAGCTTTTCTTTTGAAATTGGCAGCAAGACAAAGATACCTTCCCACTCTGTGACATGTGGGACTGGCAGTCCGGCGCAGTGCGGCAGTGACAAGAAACGAAGTCATAGGGATTGGAAATGAAGAAACAGATTTGTTCTTATCCACAGAGAATATGATTATGTACATAGTAACTTCTAGAGATTTTGTAGGTAAATTATTAGAATTAATAAGAGAGTTTAGCAAGTCAATATACAAAAGTCAGTTGTATCCCCATTATCTAGAAACAGAAAATGAAAATTTAAAAGAGGCCGTTTAAATACTGTGAACAATCGTATGCCGATAAATTAGACAACTTAGATAAAACGGACATTTTTTAGAAAGACATAAACTACTAAAACTGACTCAAAAAGAAATAGAAAAATCTGAATAGATAAGTAAAGAGATTGAATTAGTAATTAAAAAAAAAAAAAACTTCCCACAAAGAAAAGCTCAGGTCCAGATAGCTTCACTGGTGAATTCTGCAAAACATTTAGAGAATAATGAATATCAATCCTTTATAAATTCTTCCACAAAAATCAAACAAAGGGAAAACTTTCACAACTCATTCTATGAAGCCAGTATTATCCTGATACCAAAACCAGACAAAGACATCACAAGAAAACTAAGATATATCTTCTGAATATAGACACAAAAATCCTCAATAAAATACCAGCAAACTGAAAGGATGTTGGATTTTATCAAATGCTTTTTATGCATCTATTGAGATGATCATGTGATTTTTATTATTATATTGATATGGTGTATTATATTAATTGTTTCTGGGTGTTAAATCAGCCTTGCCTTATAGGGATAAATTCCAATAGGTCATGGTGGATAATCCTTTTTATATATTGTTAGATTCAGTTTGCTGGTATTTTATTGAGGATTTTTGTGTCTACATTCATAAGAGGTATTTGTAGTTTTCTTGTGATGTCTGATGTCTAGTTTTGATATCAGAGTAATACTGGCCTCATAGAGTGAGTTGTGAAAGTTTTCCGCCTTCTTTCAGCAATGAACAATCTGAAAATAAAATTAAGAAAATAATTTATTTCCAATAGCATCAAAAAGAACAAAATACTTGGGAATACATTTAATAAAAGAAGTGCAAAACTTATACTCTGAAAATTACAAAACATGTTGAAAGAAATTAAACAGGATTTAAATAAAAAAGCACATCCCATGTTCATGGATCAGAATAATTAATATTATTACAATAGCAATTCCCAAAACTAATCTACAGATTCAGTATAATCCCTATCAAATTCCAGTCTTGATTCCTTGCACAAATTGACAATCTGACCTTAAAATTCATACAGATGCTCACGGGATACAGAATATGCGAAATACTCTTAGAAATGAAGAGCAGAGTCGGAGGACTCCCTCTTCCTAATCTGAAAACTTGCTCCTAAGCTACAGTAATCAAGACATGGTGGCACTGACACAAGTGTAGACATATATTGTGGATCAATGGAATAGAGTTGACAGTCTAGAAACAAACCTTCACAATTATAGTCAGCTGATTTTTGGCACAGTTGTCAAGACCATTAAATGGGGAAAAATAGTCTTTTCAACAAATGGTGCTGAGACAACTGAATATCCACAGCAAAAGGATGGACTTGATACCATACACAAAAACCACATACTTGATACCATATACAAAAATCAACTCAAAATGGATCAAGACCTAAGAGCCAAACCTGTAAAACTCTTAGAAGAAAACCTAGGGGTGAATCTTCATGACCTTGGATTCAGCAAGGGTTTCCTAGATGTGACCACAAAAGCACAAGCAATCAAACAAAAGGTAGGCAACCTGGACTTCATCTAACGAAGATAAACTTTTGTGCTTCACACCTTCGAGAAAGTGAAAAAACAACTCACAGAATGGGAGAAAGTTTTTGCCAATGATCTATCTGATAATGGCTATATATTTCATTGTATAGATATGTTTTGTTTATCAACTCATCAGTTAATGGACATTTGGGTTGTTTCCACATTTTGGCCCATACGCTACCATTCAGTTATTCCACTCAAGGTCTTTTATGAGAACCCATGCCATCAGTTCTATTTCAGGCTTATTCCAAGGAAACTGTTGTCTCTATAAATGAGTTTTTGGGAAGAGAGAGTGTAACAGTTTTATTGAGATTTAATTCACACTGTACAATCACCCATTTAAAGGGTGTTACAGTCCAATGGTTTTTAGCATATTCACAAGTTATGCAACCATCACCACAATCACTTTTATCACCCCAAAAGGAACTCCTTCCCTTTAGTTATCACCTCCCCATCTTTAGGCTTCCTTAATCTACGTCCTGTCCTTATGGATCTGCCTATTCTGGACATTTCATTTGAATGGAATCGTACGACATGTGGCCTTTTGTGTCTGGCTTGTCACAAGGGTCATCCGTGTTGTGGCGTGTGTTAGCACTCCATTCCCTTTTATTGCCAGATTACATCCCACCGTGTGGATAGACCACGTTTTGTCCATCTGTCTATCAGTTGATGGACATCTGGATTGCTCCACTTTTTGGCTATTAAGAGTAATACTGCTACAAGCCTTCGTGCAGCAGTTTTCGGGTGGACACACGTTTTCATTTCCGTTAGGTATACACCTGGGGGTGGAGTTTCTGGGCCATACCGTAACTCTCTGCTTGATCTTTGGAGGAGCCAACAAATCTTTTTCCAAAGTGGCTGTACCATTTTACGTCCAGTGGGGAACGAGAGTTTCAATTTCTCTGCATCCTCACGAACACTCATTATCCATCTTTTTTATTATGGTTATCTGATGGCCACATCTCCTCATGTTTCACTTGTATTTCCCTGATGGCTAATAATGTTGCGCCTCTTCTCCTGTGCTTATTGGTCATTGCATGTCTTCTTTAGAGAGGTATCTGTCCAATCCTGTGCCCATTTTTTATTGGGTTTTGTCTTTTTATTGTTGAGTTATGTTCTAGATACAAATCTCTTACCAGATAGATAGTTTGCAAAACTTTTCTCCCATTCTGTGAGTTGTTTTTTTCACTTTCTTAATGATGCCCTTTGAAGCACAAAAGTTTTTTTTTATCTTGATGAAATTCATTTATATATTTTTTCTTTGGTTGCTTGTGCCTTTGTTGTCGTATTTAAGCAATCATTGCCCAACGGGTTATGAAGATTTACCCCTAAGTTTTCTTTTGAGAATTGTGTGGTTTTAGCTCTCAGGTCTTGGATCCATTTTGAGTTAGTTTCGTACACGGTGTGAGGCAGTGGTGCAACTTCATTCCTTTGCATGTGGATGTCCAGTTGCCTCAGCACATTTGTTGAAATGATTACTCTGTTCTCTATGGGATTATTTTGGCACCCTTGGGGAAAACCCAAATAGTCTGGGCACTTACTGTGGGCCAGGCTTTGTTCTAGGTGCTGGGGATACAGCTATGCACAAAACGAAGTCCCTGCCCTTGGGGAACTTATTACTATATTCTTGGGGACAGGGGCAGTAAGGACACAGACATTAGACAATGAACAAACAAAGGTGTGATATGTCAGGAGGAGACAAGTGCCCAGTAGGACAATCTCACATGGTAGGGGGATGGAGCAGGGAGCAGTGGGAGGGGTGGCAGGAGGGTGACCCAGCCTTCAGCAGCGACCTCCTGACAGGGAAGGAGGGAGCCAGGTGGGTGTGAGGGGACAGCGCCCCAAGCAAAGCGGGGCCACATGGGAAAGCCCAGTGTCGGGACTGGGAGGGCCAGGCTAACCGCCCTCAATACGCCGGAGTCTCTCCTGCCAGACTTTTCCGTTGCAATTATGTGTGTGTGCATTTGCGTGTGTCTAAAGACATAATCATTTTTAGTAGAAATGAGATCATGCTTATAACCACTCTTTCATAACCTGCTTTGAAAACTTAGCACTATGAGTCGAGCATTTTACCCTGCAAATGAACATTGCTATATTGCAGGGCACCACCCATTTAGTGTCACCCCCTTAGTTCCTGGGCACGTTTTTGCTGTGGGAGCAATTGGCTTTGCCCATACACCCTGGGGACAAATTCCCAGAGGTGGGCTTTCCGAGTGAAAGGGCGTGCCCGTTTACCTGAGTTATTGCCTTCATTGTTCGTGCTCAGGGGAGGTGCGAATGGACTTGGCTGCTATAGGCTGGAAGGGGCACAGAACCAATGTCCCCTCCTGAGCCTCTCAGGGCTCTCTGGGATTCTTAGGGCAGCTTCTGTGTGCGTCCAGGGTCCAGGAAGAGAAGGATCATGGCCGCAGTTCTGTCCTGAGCTGAAGGGGTTTGCTGACTGCCCGGCTCCTGGGACCTGCCTCGCAGCCCTGACAGTGCAAGGTCAACTCCAGGCCCCAGGGACCCAGGCAGGTGACGCCCAGGCATAGGCCTTTTCCCCAGCTCAGTGTCCCCTCCCTAGGAAGAGGTCCCTTTCTCCAGGAATACGCCAAAATCAAAGAGCGAGCTGTGCTGGAGGAGAACTTCAGGCTGGAATTTGTCCCTTTGGTGGCTTTAAAAATAGACCAGCCATTATGTAGGTAATATGTTAATGCAAGGATTAGCATAATATGGTAATTGGCTCAGAGGCCACGGGCCCACCTCGCCTTCGGGCTCCATGTCCCCAGATTGGACCCTGGCAGGAGTCAAATCCACGTGTCCTTAAAGCACAGGTTGCAGGGCACAGAGGGAGGAGGAGGAGAGGCCCCAGAGAGGCGTGAGCATCTCAGAGCGGCAGCGAGCGGCAAAGCGTCCACCTGGCTGCTGGCGCCAGAACTGCGCGTTCATCAGTGCAGCAAACACATCCGCCCGGGCCCGGAGCAGCGGGCGAGAGATAAATGGAAAATTTTGGAATATAATTAACGTAATGGTAGTCCTCCGGCTCCGCGGAGTTCAATTTGCAGAAGCAACGCTTCAATCCGTGGCTGTTTATCCCCCCGCGGAGGCCGGTTACACGGAGATAACGGGCAAAGCCTGTGTGGTCTGAGCGGCGATTTGTCCTGGAGACAATCCCGACGGCTGCGCTTAAGGAGGAAGCGTTATTACCAGACGGCGTTGGGGAAAGGAGCGGTCTGGTCTGATGAAGACCCTGACAGTCTTGCTGGGCCCAGGAAATCGCCAGACACCCGACTCCACCCCGAAGCGGGGGCCCAGGCTGGGGGTCAGGTGACCCAGCTGCTATCTGGCCGCCCTGGGGGAGAAGGAGCTGTGCCTTTGCAGGTCACCAAAGAGGGACTAAGCTCCTGGCGGTGGTGGTGGATGCCGCCAGTTGCTTAGCTAATGACCGCTCTCCTGGTTTTGGTCAGAGTCGGAGTATGCCCAGGTAAAGCACTTGCTCTCCCAGCCTTCCTTGCAGTTAGCGCTCATGGCACAGCTGTGGTCAAAAAGATGTGAGGGGAAGTCACTGGGATGGCTTCTGGGAAAGCTTTATAAAAGGACAAAAAAGAGTTAGCTGCCATTTTCCTTTTTGTGGCCTTTGTGTCCTTCCTCCTTCCTGGAATGCAGAAGTTGTGTCTTGATCTCAGCAGCCATTTTGTGACCATGAGGATCAAAGTCCCAGGCTGAGGAGGACACAGTGAAAGAACAGAAACCTGGGCATTGATGGCATTGTTGGACTGAACTAGCTGAACTCCATCTCTGGACTTTTCCATGATACAAAACCAGCCCCTTGCTTGTTTAAGCCACTGGACTTTTATGCTATACTCTGTTATACCAGTGGGCTGGTCAACCTCTCTGGAGTTCAGGCAAGATACTGGCTGGAGATGGCAGCCTGGCAGCCATAGTCCCACTCGCATAGGAAATGAAGTGAATGGATGAATGAATGAATGAACAAATGGGACAGATCTCAGTTTTCATGCTCCTACCTGATCCTGGGCAAATTGTGTCCCCTCTTTGGGACTCAGTTTCCTCATCAGTAAAATGGGGATAATAATACACGTCTTGTAAGGATATACTTTTAAAAAACGTAGCAAGCTGAGCTGAGTGCCATGCATCCCACGTACACAGAATGTTCTCTGGTTTAATCCACCCCGAGGGGTTCGATTTCCTCCCTCCGGTTCAGTGACTGGCTTGGCGGCCACGTTCCTGAAGGGAATTCTAAGAGGCCTTCCCAGAGTGGGACTGCACGGCGTCCTCCGCTCGTGGACACGGAGTGACTGTGGACGGCCCCTCCCACCGCCCTGCAGCCTGGGAAAGGTCGTGCAGAGACTGTCTCTTCGGCTCAGTGGCATCTGTGACTCACCACCCTCCGTCCCCAAGCTGCCCTCACAGTTGGTGGCCTGGCCGCTGGGACGCTGGCAGGACAGCCGGACAGGACGGCCTCGGACAGTCCGCTCAGGCTCCCGGACTGGCCTCCGGGACCCTGTGCGCTGGTCTGCCTGAGGGCAAGCCTGGGGGGCCCCAGCCAGGTGACCCCTGGTGTCCTGCCTGGTCTGTTGCTGGCTGAGCTGAGGTTTCCCACGTGCCGTGACATTTCCTTCTTGAGCTGTAGTGTCCTCGTATGTGATGTGTGCAGGGTCCAGGATGGACCGGGTGGTCCTCACGGAACCTCCTGGCTCCTGCGTCGGTTCCCCTCATGCGAAGCCAGCGCTGCTGTCCTGACGTCCCCGCCAACTCAGCGGCTCTTTCTGGTCCTTTTGCTCTACCCACTGCCCCGGCCGGTGCATCCCTGGTGATGCGGATGACCCACCGAGGGTGACATGGGAGCCCCGTGTGCTGCGGTTGTGCACACACACCCAGGTTTGGGACATGAGGCCTCCCTGATCCACCAAAGCCACACCCTGGGACCCCCCAGACCTGAGCATTAGCTTTTGGGATTACCATGATTCCTGCTCACAGCAGGAGCACCAGCACGTGTGCCCTCGTCCTCAGGGCAGGGACGCCCCATGGCACCTAGGGGCACCCGGAAGTTTCTTCCAGTCTTGAGAATGGACTGACCCCGCAGAGCACCCTAAAAGGCAGGGCTATTGGTGGCCACATCATGCACCTCAGCAAACCAGGAAAGGCCAGGGCCAGACAGCCGCCAACTCGGATGCCTTCCACGCCTGGGGACGCGTGAGTCAGAGGCTTAGGAGATGTGTGTGCCAGCCGGGGGCTCCCGGGGAGTTGGGATGGCAGTGCCGTCTGCATGGGCGGAGAAGCATGACAACTACAGTCACTGCGTTATTCATTCAAACGGCCACTGAGCATGGTCCTTGTGCCTGGCCCAAAGCCGGGGTCTCAGGAGGGAGATCAGACAAGGGCCCTGCATTTGGGCAGCTCCTAGAGCCTTAGGGCAAATGAACCCCAGAACACAGCATCCTCACAGGGAATCATCAGTTTCAATTCGCCTTCCCACCAGTGACGGGGAGCTCACTACCGGATAAGCCAGCCCCTCCCAGGACTAGACACCTCTGCCTGGGAAAAGTTATTTTCTTTCTTTTTTATTTTTTAATTTTTTTTTTTTTTTTCTCATGTTTGTTTTGCTGTTATAAACACTGCTCCCAGGAACACTGGCACATGTCTCCGGGAGTGCACGGGCAAGAGATTCTCTAAAAAATGTCGGCGGGAAATTACTGGGTGCGCTCATCTTCAGATTTTCTAGAAAACGCCAAATTGTTTTCCAAAGTAATTGCGACAATTTACACAATGACTGTTTTATTAGTTTCTAGAAATTCTATTTGATTCTTTTGCAAATCTGCTTGAACACTTTTAGACTCTCTTGCTTCTAACTCATATTTTTAATTCCCCCCCCTGCTTTTTGCTTCTTTAATCATGTTGAACAAACTTACTTTCTATTCCTTGTCTAATAATTCTCAAATCTGAAGACTTAGTGGGCTTGACTCAGCCGTGCATGGCCTGCGATTGTTCTTACTGGGGCCCCGTGTTTAGCGACTCTCAGCTGTGAGCTGCTCCTGGTCCTGAACGGGACTTTAATTCCTCCAGAGAGGATTAGCATTTGTTTGTGAGAAGTCTGGAGAAAACCATTTTAATCTAAATGCTCAGCCTGCAGTTTTTGCAGACGGGGCCAGAAACGTGAATTGGCCACATAGACTTGCCCGAGGGCTGGCTTGTGGTCATGGCCGCAGGGGTCATTTTCCCAAAGGTCCTGGTAATACACGAGAGCACAGACTAGACCCATTTCTTGCCATCTTAGGTTTCTGAGGCTCCTTTTGGGTCACTATGGTTTGTTGGTGACAGATACAAAGAAACTTCCTGAGCACAGGAATGACAGCAGTATTCACCATCCATGGAGCACCACTGTGTGCCAGACACCTTAGCAGGTGTCGTACGTGTGATTCTGACTTATTTGTTAGCACAATCATCCTGTGAGGCAGGTACCAGCATTATCCCAGCCCCTTTTCAGGTAAGGAAATGGAGGTCAAGGGCCGGCATACCTGGCCCCAGTCCCCTGGCTGGCTGGCCCGCCTCCGTGGGCGCTCCCGGGCTCCCAGCCTCCTGCTTTGAGCTTCTCTGGGTTCGGTGTTCGCTCCTGCTGCTGTTGTATCTTTCTGGCACCGGAGGCATCGGGGGCCTGAGTCCCCACCATGCAAGTGCTCACCGCGGTCCCCGCTCAAGCTCCTCAGAGTGCCTCCTGGGGAGCAGGCTTGTCCCTCGCTGTGGTGGTGAGTCACGGCGCATGCCACCTTGCTCTGAATTACAGGCAGGGAAAGCGAGGGAGGAAAAACATCTCGAGCAAAATGCCATTTCATGTTGGCAGCCAGACAGCCTCCGCCTGCCTGACCAATAGACACCGGTGGAGTTCTGGGTACAAGCTAAGGACAAAGTTGACAGAGGGGAAAAAGGCCCTTTCCCAGAACAGACAGCCGTGTCTGGAGATCCCTGCTCCCTGGCTTCCTCCAACGCACGCTGCCTGCAGTCCTGCCTGGAGAGATGGTCCTTCCAGCCTCTCCTGGGGCCAAAGACGGGCCACCTGCCTGGCTACTCTGCCCGGACACAGCAACATCAGGGCCAGCGGGGCTGGCAGGTCACCTGAGCAGCCATGCTCTGGGCTCTAGAGCTCCCCAGGTGTCTCAGCCCTGCAGCTGGAGCCAGTGAGGCGAGAGCCCCAGGCTGTGCCACCCTCTGGCCTCAGCCCACACTGCCTGCCCTCCCTCCACCACTCTGAGATTCCTGGGCCCAGGGCTGGGTGGTGCTGAGGACACAGAGGAGCCAGCCCCACCCCCGCCCTGCCCTGTGGGAGCCCCCAGTCTGCGGGGGCAGGGCTCAGGCACAGAAATGTGGCAGCTGTAGGTGGGAGCCCAAGATGGGGGCATGGAGGGCTCCCCGGAGAGGGTGTTAAAGGATGAGTAGGGTGAGTAGGTTCTCTCTCCTCTGAACCCAGGTAATTTCTGATCAACTTAAAGATCTCAGCTCAAGATCACTTCCTCGGGGAAGCCTTCCCTGATCTCACCGGCCTGGAATCTGCTATGACAGATGGCAGCGCTGTGCCCCTCTCCTGCCCAGCCCCTACCAGCCTGACCTCTAGTTGGGCAGGGGGCCTTCGGCCCCGGAGAACCCTCTAGTATTTTGTAAGAGGCAGCGTACCGACAATGAGTGCAGCCTTTGTCACTGCCTAACAGCGTGGCAAGGACCTTAACCTCTCTGGGCCTCTGTTTCCTCATGTATAAAAGAGGTGACAAGAGGGCCTAACCCCCGGGCCTGTTGTGAGACATAAGTGGGTAATAGAGGCAGAGTCCTGAGCGTAAAGCACGTGTCTGAAACACGTTAGCAATTTTTACTTTCCAGATCAGTGCCCGGCCCAGGTAGACATCGGCTGAATAAGTTTGTATTGATGATGCATTAGTCGGCACTCCTGTCTTGCTCAGTACTCGTTTGTGATCTTCCTTCCACCCCGACTGTGAGCCCTGCGAGGGCACGGCTGGCAGGTCATCGGTGCCGGGGGAGGAGCACTGCTGCAAGTCACAGGCCATGCCGGGTCCTTCGCAGGCCATCTGGGTTAAGCCTGCGTGGCTCAGGGGCCCATGGGTGACCAAGGCGGAGCTGGGATTTGAACCTGTGTCCCTGACTCTGAAACCCAGATGGGTCTGGGTCATTCCTGCTCACAGCAACTCGGGCCACCGCCTGTGACAGGTTTTCCTACAATGTTGACATCGGAAGCTTCTTTATTTCCTTGGAGGGCCATTGTCTGAGTCCAGGCCTTAGAAGTAAAAATAATATTGCTACTCAGGAGGCCAAGGTGGGAGGATCGCTTGAGCACAGGAGTTTGAGACCAGCCTGGGCAACATAGCAAGACCCCATCTCAATAGAAAAAAAAAATTAAAAACCAACCAAACAAAAAAAAATATTGCCAAGGTGAATCAAACCCAACTGTATGCCCTCAGCTTGGGAAGAAGAGGAGGAGGCCTGGAAGCTTCCACACAGCAGGTGCCTGCCGCCCACCAGGCAGCCTGGTCGGCCTGGCTAGGTCGTCCCACATCAGACTGGGCTGGTCCTGGGAGCACTCAGAATCAGGGCTGTGAAAGCACTCGCCAAGAATCCATGGGGGCCGGGGTTGAGGGGCACCACTAGCCCGTTTGCAGAGAAGAGCTTGAGTGTGGAAGACACAGCCCTGGAGGACCCAGAGGGGCCCCACGTGCGTGCGGCCCACTAGGGCTAAGCTGAGGGTTCTGTCACTTTCTCCTTTTGTCCCCAATCCTAGAGTCTCAGGCACAGCTGGGCCCACCTTGTGTCCCTGGGGCTGAGGACTGGTCAGCCTCGGGGGAACCGACAGACATCAAGGCTCCCATCACTCTGCCATCCTGGCACCCAGAAAGACTTCAACTCCCGGAGGATCCTGGACTCCCTGGAGACCCTGAGCACACAGCACCCTCCTTCCACAGCTGCAAGAATCGAGGAAAATTGTTCAGAGAGCCAGCTCCCCGCAGGGCTCTGAAGGGGAACTTTCAGGGCCACCATCACAGGAATGAAGTTTCCTCCTCCAAGAATGGCCTGAGGGTCTTTCTCTGCCCTCCGGCTGCCTCCCTCCCCGCCTGCCTGTCCCCTGCTCTTTCCTGCCTGTCCCCCCGCTCTTTCCTGCCTGTCCCCCGCTCTTTCCTGCCTGTCCCCCGCTCTCTCCTGCCTGTCCCCCCGCTCTTTCCTGCCTGTCCCC
>CM052440.1:3538565-3557800 GCA_028533085.1 Varecia variegata
AAAGCGGAGAGGCAGTGACCGCTGCATGAGGCCCCAGATGCCCAGACCTGCCGCTGCTCTTGGGCGAGAGTAACACACACAAATCCAGCCGGTGGTCGGAGACTGGCTTTGCCGGTGGCACGAGGGGAGGCCCCAGTAAGTCGGACCTAAGGGAACTGGAAGCTTTCAAGGTTTTACCGAGATTTTCAGGCTTGGGGCTGGAGCCAGCGGTGCAGCCGAGGGGGAGGGGCCGAGAGTCTTTTCCGGAGGCGGAACAGGAGCGGCTTGGCTCAGCTTTCACAGAACAGGAGATAATGATGCTGAGTCGCAGGTCAATGGCAAGGACCAAAGATGAGCTTTGAGCATTTCTGTCCGGCAATTACCACTCCGGGCTGGATCCTGACTGGTCATTGGTGACGTGTGCAGGGACATAAGACCAAGGCAGTTCTGTATAATACGGAAAATTGGAACCAACCTGAACCACCAACTGTAGGAGCTTGTTACGCAGCCAACAAAAGTCATCTTGCACAAAAGTGTCGTTATGAGAAAAATAAGGAAGACACTGAGCATGGGCCCCATGCAGGAAGCACCCCATGGGAGGGTTGGGGGACAGACACAGAACTGACAAGGCCAGCCCCAGGGTGGCGGGGGTGGGGTGGGGAGGGGGCCCTCACCCCCACCTGGAGCTCCAGTTGGCAGCCCCTTCCCTGGACACACTTTTAGGGTGCCCCAGATCTGGGCTTTCGTTTTCGGTGATTCTTATTTGTAGGATTGGAACCGAGGCTGGGAGTGGGCAGCAGAAGGAGATCTGGATTTTAGAAATAACAACAGCTAACATTTATTAGCACTTACCACGTGCCGGGCCTGCTTCTAAGGCCCTACACACCACATCTCAGCACACCGGGGTTGGCATTTGCGGTGACAGCTAGGCCTGCTCCTCGAGGAGCCGAGACTCTGGGGCAGAGAACTGGGGGTGGAAGGGGTTGGAGGGGGCAGGGCGGCGGACGAGGCGCCTGACAGCAGGCAGTCTCGGGAAGACCACGCCCTCTCGCCTCCTGCTCACCGTCCTTCTCCTCCCCCTCTGTTCCACTCCGGCCTTCCCGAGGGAGACCCCCCACCGCTGCCGGGGCTCCCCCAGCACAGCGCAGGCTGCTCGCACCACGCTCAGCGTTTCTCTTGGATCTGTCAGAGCTGTCAGGCTTCAGGCAGGGCTGGGAAAAGGCTTTCGTGGCAAATGCCAACCCCGGCCAATCGACAGAGGCTGCCTGGAGCTGTGTCGAGAAGGATTCTGAGGCTCAGCTGGGACCCAGCGGGAAAGCTCGCTGGCGATGCCCCCGGGGGCAGCCACAGAGGACAGCAAGCAAGACAAGTGCCAGGCGTTTGCCAGCCCAGCCTGGGAAGGGCTGGGTCCCCTTTAATAGAAGAGGGAAACCAGAGACCTCCACAACATGCCCAGGAAAAGTCAGGTGGCCTCCCAAGAAGCCAGCTCATGCCCTTGGCCTCTGGGAGCCCCGACTTCGACTTCGCCAGCCAGCCCAAGACGTTGGGAGGAGGCGAGAAGGTGGCTGGGGCCCCTCAGGAACCATCCGGAGCCCAGAGCTACCCCAGAGGTAGGAGGGGCGCGGTGCAAGCGTCTGCTATTAATATTTCTGGTAGATCACACCAGGTGGGAGGAATAGGCTGGCCTTGGTAATGACCTCGCTTCTGTAATTAGCCCAAAGTTCCCTGCTGCAAATGCAGAGAACAACATGGGTGTGAGGATGTGGTGGTGTGAGGGGATCCAGTTCACACCAGAGGTTTCCCACCATAGGGAGTGGGCTCCCCCCACTGTCCCTGGGAAAGCTGCCCGCTTAGCTGAGGTGCTGGCCAGGTCCAGTTCACCCGTAAGTGGCCGTCGGGATTGTCCTCGTCGTCGTGACGATCGGCGTTTGTTCAGCTGTGTGTGGAGCACGTGCACACGCCTTTCCTCACTTACCCCCACTGTGCCCATGCGAAGGGTATCGCCGCCATCATCATCGTCATCGCCGCCTCACAGAGGAGAAACCAGGCGCAGAGAGCTGCGGCTTCCCGAGACGGTGGCGGGAGTGAACCAGGACTGACCGACAGCCACTCCTCCCATCTGTCTGTGCCCTCGTCGCGTCACCCTCCTCCCAGACAAGAGCCCCGGGTGGTCACTGCAGAAGCAGCTGGCTCTATGGAACGTTCTGGAGACACATGTCATCTTTCAGGAAGAGCCGGTATGTTTTGAGGCTGAGCACACTTTCTAGGGTTCCGTGGGCGGCTCCTGGGTTCCTGAGTCCACGGACCTCCCTCCCTGTCGAGGGGCAGAAAGGGCCAAGCTGAGGGAGCCCCCAGGCCCCTGAGATCCCCCCTGGGCCCAGAGGGTCTTAGACTGAGATCAGGCTGGATTGCTTCTTTCCCAGCTGTCTCTGGGCACAGGGGAAAACAAGTATCAATTACAGCGGAATCGTGGGTTGGAAGGAAGCCGTCACTCCTGGTTTAGAATTTACAAACAGTTCATTAAGCCTGCAAGGAGGCACAGCTCCACCAGCCACAATCACACCATCTCCTGGGCCCCGGGTGCCCGCTGGCCGGGGAGAAAGTTCCGGGGTACAGAGCAGAGGAGGCTGCCAGGGCTCCTCCGGTGGGGCCAAGGTGGGCTTTCAGCCCGGGAGTGCCTTGGGATCACCCAGGCTGCTCTTAAAAATCCCGGCGCCAGGCTGTTTCCAGCGGTTTTTGTGTACTTGGGCAGGGTGGGGGCAGATAGTGGCACCAGCAAGTTTTTAGCGTTCCCCGGTGAATTCCCCGAGCAGCCAGGGTCAACAGCCACCAACGGTGCTGGATGCACCAAGGGGCTGACGCTGCCCAGCCCCCACCCCACCCTCCTGGCCCTGCTCAGGGCTGCATCCGTGTGGCTGGTTGGGACTTAATGCCAGTCTTGGCCTCAGTCTCACGGCCTTGTTCCCGTTAGCCGCCCACAGCCCCGCCTGGACCCTGCTTCCTGCCCTCTGTCTTGCCGTGGTTGAGCCTGACTGCTGGACCTCCTGCCGGTTTCCTCTGTCCAGGGCCAAGGCTGGAGCATTATTAAGGCTTGTGATAGACACAGCCTGCTCAGGGAAGGGTGTCTGTTTAGCTTCATCTGGAGGGTGGGAGCCAGCTGAGGGAGGGGGCGGCACAGCAGAGGCAAGGGGTGCAGGGGGGAGACCCCTGCCCTTTCAAGGAAAGTGCCTGAGGGTGCTAAGCAGAGTGCTAGGGAGTGGGAGGCACCGAGCAGATACCCACTCAGAACCCAGCGAGTTCCAGCCCGTGCCAGGCCCAGGGACACGACAGGGAAGAAGAGAGACCTGCTCCTGCCTCCTGGGGAGGCTGTTCTCTTTGGGGAGACAGAGAATAAACAAACTGAAGCCACCAATAAGGACGGTAAGGTCAGACACAGTACGTATTATAAAGAAAATAAATGACAGGAGAGGCGGTGGGGGACTGACTGCTTTGTTACAAAGAGAGGGCAGGGAAACACTCCCCGAAGAGGTGGGGGCTTTGAGCCGAGCCCTGGATAGCAAGTAGAACCAGCCAGGCAGAGATCTGGGGGCAGAAAGATCTGGTGGGGGAACAACAGGTGCGAAGGCCCTGAGGCAGGCAAGAGCTTGATGTGTGTGAGGGATAATAGGGAGGCCTTTGTGGCCAGAGTTAAATGAAAGTGGAGAGGGAAACGGGTTAGATTGTGCAGAGCCTTGAAGGCTGAGTTAGGAATTTTAATGTTACTCTGCATGTAACTGGAGCCCAGGGGATGGTCAAAAGAGGGCAATGAAGCCACTTGGGACTTCTGCATTTGGCCAAGAGAGAGTAACTGGCATTAGACTTGCCCTTCCATAGTCAATGGTTATAAAATTAAGTACCCAAGGCACCTCCTTGCAGGCAGTGGGCAACAGGCAGGGCCAGACTATGAATCTTGGCAGAGGAAAGCCCACAAGGGGAGCAACCACCAGCTCTTCCAGGGAAAAATGTTATGACCACAGCACAGGGACCGGGAGTCCAAGCAGAGCTCAGTGGCCATGGTGAGCTGACAAGAGAGCAGCTGGAGGTGACTGGGGCCAGTGGAGACAGGCATTGGAGCGGAAGAAGCTGTGTAGGCAGGGAGCTCCAGGAGTCAACGTGGGCATCTCCCGTTAAGTGCGTAGCTGAGGGGTGAGTTGTACACGCTCAGAGAAAGACCACCACGACTTTCAGAGAGTGGACACTGTGGGGCTGAAAGCAAAATAGAAACACTAGAGGTTTGAGCTGAACTGGGAGAAGAGTATGCTGGGGAACAGTGAAATCCCAGCCTTGCCAGAGCAGAGAAATCTTGTTAACACTTTGTTAACACCCCTGGCATCCAGCTGAGACCCTAACCAGCTTATGTCTTAGGAGAAGGGACCACACCCTAGTGTAAGATTTATACTAGACTTTCCCCTGACAAAACCTAAAACCAAGCCCTGAAAAGATCTACAGGGAAAACAGAGTTCAGAGATAATTCCTGCCAAATAAGAGGGGCTCAGGAAGCACATTGGCTTTCTACATATCCATACTAACAAAGTGTCAGACCAAGCCCATACAAGTTCAAAGTGATCAGCTAGTAATTTGACTAGCCTGATAAAACAGGAAACACTTTTTAATGGAAGAGAGCAAAATCTGGGATCTCTACAGTAGATTATCCACAATGCCCAGCATTCAATCAAAAAATCACTAGACACAAAAAGAAATAGAAAAATGTGATTGGCAGTCAAGGAAAAAAGCAGTCAATAGAAACTAATCTTGAGATGGCCCTTATAGTGTGCTTAGCAGACAAAGACTTTAAATTAGCCATTATAAATATGTTTAAAGAATTAAAGAAAAAAACTGTCTTCAAGAAATTAAAGGATATTGTATTAATGAGTGAACAAGTAGGAAATCTCAACAGAAGAGTAAAAACTATAAAAAATGCAAATTCTAGAACTAAAAAGTATGATAGCTGCAAGGAAAAATTCACTAGATGAGATGACAGCAAAAAAAGAATAAACAAAAACAAACAAAAACAGCAGGGACCTTGAAACCTGCTATTTAATTTCAATAAAAATTATTCAAACTTAGGAACAGAGAGAAAAAAACAAAGAAAAATAAACAAAGGGGAGAAAGGATAGTCTTTTCAACAATGGTGCTAGAACAATATGTACGATATACATATGGCTTGTGCAATATGTCCATATGTAACAAAATAACTTAGACACAGACCTTAGACCTTATACAATAATTAACTCCATATATATTGTAGACCTAAATGGAGAGCAGAATATGATGTAACTTCTTGAAGAAAACACAGGAGAAACTCCAAATAGTCTTGGGCTTGGTGATGAGTTTTTGCATACGACATCTTGCTCTGGCAAGGATGCAGAGCAGCAGGAGTTCACATACGTTGCTCGTGGGAATGCAAAATGGTACAGCCACTTTGGAAGACAGTTTGGCAGTTTCCTACAAAGCCAAACGTAGGCTCACCATACAATTCAGCAGTTGCTCTCCTGGATATGCTCTCAAGTGATTTGAAAACTTATGCCTACACAAAACCTGCATGCAACTATTTATAGCAGCATTATTTGTAACTGTCGAAAACTGGAAACAACAGGTGAATGGATAAGCTGTTGCACAGCTTTACAGTGGAGTATCATTCCACAATGAAATGAAATGAGCTATCAAGTTATGAAAAGGCATGGGTGAATCTTCAATGCATGTTGCTAAGTAAAGAAGCCAATCTGAAAAAGTTTCCTACTATAGGATTCCAATTACATGACATTCTGAAAAAGGCAAAACTATAGAAATCTTAAACAAGGGTTTGGGGTGTAGGTGGAGGGATTGAATACGGAAGGTACAAGATGTTTCTTAGGGTGGTGAAACTATTCTGTGTGATATAGTAGTGGTGAATTTAAGATATTAAGCATTTGTCAAAATTTACAGCACAAAGAGTAAACCTTAATGTACGCAAATTTTAAACATCTGTATAAGAGGTCGTGGAATCCCAGAATGGAATGTAGAATGTGACAAAGGAATCTGACTATATTATGAATGTATGAAACGACCTCACTGAAGGGGACTGGGATCAGGTGCTGATGTAAGTAACTTTGGAAGTAAATGGAGTCTGTAAGACTAAAGGCACAAGAAACTGTACACAAGCACTGGCTCTAGTTAATACAGTTGTTTCTCATGGGGACACAGGCTAACAATTCTGAAACTGCTATGGAGGAGCTCGGGAATTGAACAATTAAGTGAATGGATGGTGGATGGTGGGAGCCTGGTTTCTTACTGTTGGAGTGTGAGGTTACAGTTAAGCAAAAGGAGGCTACAGTGATGTAGGTGGTAGCAGATTAGAGTTGGCGACATCAGTATGAATTCACATTTAGAGTAACATAAATACAGTTGCTGCCTATGGAAGTATGCATAGGTATGTGTATACAAGGTCTGTCCATAAAGTATCCAGTCATGTAATAGGAAAAATAGAGATATATTTATTGAAGACGAGATACAGGAAACATTGTACATAGGACAATGGCGCCTCAGTCCCCTTCAAAGCAGGCACGTCCTTGGGACCTCAGTGTCTCTTACCCCGACCCGTACACGTTCAACAGTCTCTGTGTTCTGCTTGTTGCGGGCCTTCCAGAACCTGGATCACTTCCAACTGATTCTCAACCATCTTTAAAGCGTTTGTGCCACTATTTTATTTGCGCTGTGCTCACGGCATCGTCCCTGAAAGCCTCTGAATCATCCGAATGGTCTCCACGGAGGAGTGTTCAAGCTGAATGCAAAATGTGATGCAGGACTGTCGCTCCACTCGCTACGTCATTTGGAACGTGCCGGCCACACGGCGCACACGCTCACTGAACGGCGTCTGGCGCCCCACTAGTGACGTCATCACTGTTCGCGCATGCGCCTCA
Source organism: Varecia variegata (assembly GCA_028533085.1). Classification (NCBI taxonomy): domain Eukaryota; kingdom Metazoa; phylum Chordata; class Mammalia; order Primates; family Lemuridae; genus Varecia; species Varecia variegata. Next base: position 3,545,483 of record CM052440.1, read on the forward strand.
TTCCGGTGCCCGCTCCTCGGCTGCTGGTTACATCCGTGTCGTGTCACCCTTATATTGACAACGGTTGGAGACTTTCCGGACGGCCCTTGTACGCTCGGGTTCGTGCACACACATGTGTCTCTTTGCTCTGTCACCTGACAGGGCCTGGCGGCGGCAATATCCTGGCAGAAATGACACTAAGTCTGAGTTTCTGAGGCCACTCTCAGAGAAACCAGGGCCCCTTGGAGAAAGGCTGGTTCTGGGGCCGGGGCAGGAGCTGCGCGGGATCAGCCTGGTGCGTCTCGGTGCGGAAAGTGAGAAGGGGTGAGAGTCACGGGAGCCGCCCGAACCAGCTGCCCGAAGGCGGACTAACTAAGCGGCAGATAAAGCAGCACCGGACGTGTGATTACGACCCGGGTATAAAGTAAATACCCGTGAGCTCGTAATGATATAAAAATGATTGAACAAATAAATACATGGGGAGAGAATTCAAATCTCCCATGCAGAATATTTTCAAATAATTTATGTAAACGCTCTACACTTAAGCAGGTGGAACTTAACTCCCCGCTCTGCAAGTGCGGATCTACGCTGCGGCTTGCAAAGGGTGCGGTGTGGAGGGCGCGGGGGAGAGTGAGTTCACACTGGGGAAACCGACAAACCCTCCCTTAGTCAGACCATCCCGCCCAGCACCAGCAGAGAAGAGTCGTGTCGCTGGCCTGCTCCCTTGACAGGCTGTGACAAGAATGTCATGTCACCCTTGTGGTCTTCCTCCTCAAAACCCATAACCCACTCTAATCGTGAGAAAAACATGTCTCAAAATCCCAATTAAAATACCTGAGTAGTAAGTCCTAAAACTATCAAGGCACCAAAGACAAGGACAGTCTGAGAAACTGTCACAACCAAGAGGAGCCTAAGGAGACATGACTACTAATTATAATGTGGTAACCGGGATGGGATCCTGGAAGGAAAATTAATTTGGTAAATCTGAATAAAGTGTGAACTTTAGTTAATAACAGTGTGTTGGTGTCCATTAATGGTGACAAATGTACACTCCTAACATAAGATATTAATAATAAGGGAAAGAAGGTGTGAGACCTCTGGGGCCTCTCTGTACTATCTTTGCAATAATTCTGTAAATCTAAAACTATCTGAAATAAAAATTATTTTAAAAAATGAACAGAGACTTATGGGACAATATCAAACAATCTGACACCTGAGTGTACACTAAAAATAAAACCCCAAGCCCCACCCCCTCCACCAAGTGAACGGACCGGACTCCAAGGGGACCTGGAGGCTCCAGAGAAACCTTAAAACTGAGTTCCCAGCCGTGATGGGAAGGGAAGTCAGACACACCTCGCTATTCCCCCCACTTTTGGGATTTCGACACAACAACCGACCAGCATTAATGTGAAAGTAGAGATCATAAGACGGGCAAAACAGACCCTTTGTGGCAATAAGATGCTAAATTATGAGCAGGACCTCAGGCCATGTAAGGCGAGGCTAAGTCAGGTCTGCCGGCCATCCATTTGCCTAACAGACCACTGTAGCTTGTTTTATGATTAGCAGACTTCCCTACATTAACTCAAAGCATTCCTCTCTACTGATTCCAAGCCTTTAGACAAAGATTTATTTGTTTAACAATTTCAAACCAAAAAGCCTCTGAACCCACCTATTACCTATAAGCCCCTGCTTTAAGATATCCCACCTTTTGGGGCCAAACCAATGTATACCTTCCATGTATTGATTACAAGATCTCACCTGCAATTCCCGAATCCCTGAAATGTACAAGACCAAACTGTAACCCAGCCTCCTTGGGCATGTTTTCTGAGGACCTCTTAAGGCTATGTTGCCCAGACCACAGTCACTCATATTGGCTCAGAATAAAATTCTTTAAAATTATTTTACAGAGTTTAGTTTGTTTGTTTTTTTTTTCTGTTAACATGAGTAATTGGAGTCTTTGTGACTTAGATTGGGGAAGGTAAATATTTGAAGAAATAATGACTGCAAATTTGTCAAAGTTGATGAAATACCACTCATGAAACTATAAAATCAAGTAGAATAAGAATAAAGAAAAAAAAAACACACCTGGTCACATCATATTGAAGCTGCTAAAAACCAAATATAAAGAGAAAATCTTAGAAGCATCCAGAGAAAATAAGTCACATTACATACAGAAAAAGAAGACAAGAATATTCATGAAGGACTGCTCAGCAGAAACAATGGAAGACAAAAGCAATGGGAAAATATCTTTAAAGTTCTGAAAGAAAAAAAAAATCTGTCAACCCAGATTCTATAATCAGTGAAAGAATGCTTCAAAAATGAGAGTTAAATAAATAAAATATGTAAATAAATGGAAGTGAAGAGACCTAATCGCAGCAGAACTGCAATGTAAAAGTGCTAAGGGATGCCCTGCAGGCCCAGACTCTGAGCCACAGGGATGAAGGAGGAGCACCAGAAATGGCAAATAAATGTGCACATATAAAAGGCTAGACTTTCTTATTTTTACTTAAAAGACAACTTCCTGTATGAGCAAAACTAAGTGTAAGGTAGGGTTTATAACATATGTAAAAATAAATGATATGAAAAGAATTACTCAGGGTCAGGTAAGTGAAATAATACCATTGTATTTGGGAAGTGGAAAATTCAAAGTGAGAAGGGGAAGTAGGAATTGTGAAATTCAGGTATGAAGTATGAAGAGGGACTCTAAATGGACTTTGATAAGTTAAGAATGCATATTGTTAGCCCTGGAAAATGACTTAAAAATAAAAAGAAGTACAGGTATAGTTGAGAAGCCAATAACAGAAATAAAATGGAACACTAAAAAAATCTGATTAACCCAAAAGTAGGCAAAAAGAAGCAATGGAGGAGCAAAAGGTGGAGGAACAAAAGGCAGAAAAACAAAGAAAAAAATAGCAAAGTGGTAGACTTAAACCCAAGCATATCAATGTTACATTAAATATAAATGGACTAAATGCCTCAATTAAACAGCAGAGATTGTCGGACTAGATAAAAAAACATGACCTGATTACATATTGCCTACAACAGATTCATTTTAAATGAAAAGGTTGAAAGCAAAAGCTAGGAGGAGCTATAACCTGCAAACACTAACAAAAAAGATATAGTGTACTTACATTAAGAACAAAGTAGACTTTAAGGCAACATGTTACCAGAGATAAAGAAGGATACTTCATAATGATAAAAGAGTCAATTATATTAAGTAAGTATATATAAATGTGTATGCACCTAATAACAGAGCATCAAAATACACGAAACAAAAGCTGGCAAAAGCAAAGGGAGAAATTGATAAATTCACAATCATAGTTGGAAGTTTTAATACTCCTCTGTCAACAATTGATAGAACAACAAACAAAATATCAGTAATGTTATAGAGTATTTGAACAGCATAATCAAACAACTTAATCTAGTTTATGTAACACCCCACCCAACAATTGCAAAGGACACATTTTTTAAGGGCACATGGAGCATTCACCAAATGGGTCATATTCTGGGCTATAAAACAAATCTCAATAAATTTCAAAGGACTGAAATCGTAATGAGAATGATCTCTGACCATGATAGAGTTAAATTAGAAATCAAGAATAAAAAAGATATCTAGAAAATCACTGCATGTTTAGAAATTGATCAAAATGCTTCTAAATAACCCAAGAGTCAAAGAAGAAATCACCAAGGAGATTAGAATATATTCGAACTGAATGAGAAAACACCTCCTATCAAAATTTGTAGGAGGGGTTGGTCCAAGTGCAGTGGTGTTTACAACTAATTGATCACAACCAGTTACAGATTCCTTTGTTCCTTCTCCACTCCCACTGCTCCACTTGACCAGCCTTAAAAAAAGAAAAAAAGAAAAAAAAAATTTGTAGGAGGCAACAGTACGTAGAGTGACATTTCTAGCTTATGTGCTTATATTTGAAAAGAAAAGAGGTTTGAAATGAGAATTTCCAGCATAAGGAGCTAGAAAAAAGAAGAACAAATGAAATCCAAAATAAATGGAAGGGGAAAGCAAGAAAGATATAAGAAGGCATTGAGAGTGGCCTTGCTCTTGGCTGTCCTTTTCTTGTCACTGCCCTGCTCCATCAGCCTCTGTCCCACCACGACCTTGAGACCAGACACTGTGTTGCCCAGTTCTGATGGGGAGACATTTGAAGTTGACGTGGAAATTGCCAAACAATCTGTTACCACTGAGACCGTGTGGGAAGGTTTGGGAAGGGCTGATGAGGGAGACGGTGGCTGACGAGGGAGACGGTTCATGCAGTGATGTTAAGGAAGGTCACCGGTGGTGCACGCACCCCCACCCCAAGGCTGGCGCTCCTCCCCCTCCTGAGGTTGATGAGAACAAAGAAAAGCAAACAGACCATATCCCTGCGTGGGACCAAGAATTCCTGAAATTTGACCAAGAAATACTTTATGAACTTGCTCTGGCTGCAAACTCCTTAGACATCAAAGGCTTGCTTTACTTCACATGCGAGCCTGTTGCCGATATGATCAAGGGGGAAATTCCTGAAGAGATCACAAGATCGCAAGAACTTCAGTATCAAAAATTGAAGAGGAAGGAGCCCAGGCGTGCAAAGAGGAGCAGCGGTGGCGTGTTGTGCCTACACGGCAACACCGTGGGACTGTTCCAAATGCCCGGGGCACCGCTGTTTGTAATCGCATCGCGCAAGCTGCGGGCAGGCACAGCAGCAAGGCAGCCGTGTTGGCAGAATATTGTCCTCGTTGCGTGTGCAGTTTGAGTGCCGATTCCAAACCTACGGCTGAGTGTCTTCTAGTAGAGTCAGAAGTTGCTTTTTTCTTTGCTCTGAGTAAAACTGAACTGTGGCTCTCTTTACAGAAAGCAGCATCTTGGGCTGTCCCTCTTTTTGTTAGGAAATTTCTGCCTAGTTTATTATCCAGTTAACTTCAGTGACCTTTGAAAAGTTGGCATTGTAAATAAAACAACTTGCCAAAGCTTTTCTATAACAGAAAGAAAAAGAAGGAAATCAATGAATTACGTAAAAAGACAATACAGAAGATTAAAACCAAAAGCTGGTTTTTCAAGATTAATGGCACTGAGAAAACCCCAGGGAGAGTAATTATGGTGAAAAGAGAGAAGACACAGAAAGGCTTCCTGGGCTGCTGTGTGGACAGGGGTGGAGGAAGCCAGGGCGGAAGAAGGGGGTCCTGAGAGGGTCCCGCTGGGGGGGGCCTCGGCACCCTGTTCCCGGCATGAAAGAGGTGACAGGAGGGCAGATGGGGCAGAACCGGGATGTGTCTCTGGGGTGTGGCAGGAGGCAGGAGCGATGCCGAGGGAAGTCGGGAATCCAGGGGCTGGAGGTGGGGCCTTTGATGGACACAGATGCCTGTGGGGTGGGGAGTCAGGGGTGCGGAAATGGGACTGGAGGGATGGGGCCTGGTGCATCACAGGCCGCACTCACGCCACCACCCATCAACCCCATGGCTCCCCTCCAGGAGAGGTGTTGGTCCGAGGAGGGTGCTGGGGCCCACGCAGCCCAGGTGACTGAGGTCACAGCTGGCTGGGAGTGGAGTGGCCTCAGGCAGGTACCAGTTGGAGAGCTGAGGACTAAGAGTGGCAGGACAGGTGACCCGATTCTCTCCAGGGCTGGGGGCCGAGCAGGTGTGGGCTCTGGGAGGGGCAGGTCCAGCAGGGCCCCAGCCGTGCGCAGAGCTGGGTGTCTGGGAGGTGAGCTTCCAGAAGCAGCAGGAGGAGCCCAGGGCTAGAAAGGAGCCCAGGTTGGGGCAGGCTGGCGTCCTCGCTCGCTGACCCTGCCTGAGACCGTGTGGGTCCGGGCAGGGGCAGGCCTGGGCCTGAGGAGGAGCCGTGCTCTCCATCCTGAGGGGGACACCAGCGGGTGGGGAGGCAGCAGGGCGAGGGTGCCCCTTCCAGACACCTGCGGTCTGTCTTCCAGCTTCCTCCCCCCAGGACGGGCTGCAAACACTCACAGAGCTCTTGCTGTGCCCGAGCATCGCGCGCGCTGTCGCTGAGCACAGAGCCGTGAACAAGACAGAAGGGGGCCTGCTTGACCCGACCCGTAGAATGGGGGCGACCACCAGTGCCCAAGTGAACAAAGAGCCGAGCTATTCGCGATGGTGGGCGACGCTGGTGTGCCCCAGGGAGCATCCAAACTCCTGCACAGGCCTGGCAGGCAGGAAGTGCCGCCACTATCACTCAGGAGGAGGAGTTGAAAGGGCCCAGGGCCCAGGCGCATGGCCACGAGGCACGGAGATGGACCAGAGACCACAAGGCTGTAGCCCTTGAGCCACGGCAATGGGAAGAGGTGGAGGGGCAGACTGGAGAGCATGTGCTGTGTCCGTGGAGTGGGCTGCCTTGGTAGGTAGTGAGCTCCCCATTACAGGAGGTGTGCAAACATTCCGCACCCATCAGGAGGGCTGCAGAAGGCACCTGAGGCCCCATATGGGTAGAGAGAGGCTGCCGATGCTGAGGGAAGGGGGACAGGGCACCCTCTGTAGAACGGTAGGCAGGGCAGGACCTCACTACCAGACCCACCACAGCTGAAAAATCCTCCCACCCACGGCCCAAGGTTGGGCGGTGACGCTGCAGCCACCCCTCTGCCACCCTCCTCCTGGCTGCAACCCTGTTCACTGCCCACGACCACAGAACCACCGGTTGGTCCCTTGTGGCAAGAGACCTCGGGGCTTTCCCTCCGGCTGCACCGATGGCAGCAGCTGTCTCCCAGCATCCAGGCAGCCGGCTCCTACTCCCCGGGAGAAGAGCAGCGGGGCGGGACCCTGAGGGACGGGCCAGCCAGTGCCCAGTGTTCAGAGGAGGCGTCTTGCCAGGCAGAGAGTGGAAGGAAGGAGGGCGTCTCCCCAGGCACAATGTGCAGCCCCAGGGAGTCCGGCAGCCGCACTGGGGTTCAAGCGTCCGTGACAGGGACAGCCTGGCCCGCAGGCTCTCTGCACCGGGGCCAGAGCCCGCCGCGCTGAGCTGCTCTGTAGCGCAAGCACGTTAAGCACACAGGCAAACACAGAGGAGCGAACTTACTCCTCTGAGCTGAGTCAAAGCGGGTGAGCAAACACTGGCGGCCTGTGTGGGTCTGGCGCCTTCACCTGCGTGGCTGCGAAAGCCCTGCGCTTGCTCTGGGAGGGGGATCGCTGCCTGGCTTCACGGAGGGGAAGGGCAGGGCCCGGGGGGCTGAGAGATGTGCCCGGACGGCAGAGGACCTGGCACACGAGAGTCAGCCAGCGGGAGCACGTGGCGGGACTGCCGACGGGGTGGGGGCGGGGGCGACGCCGAGGCCAGAGGAGGGGCAGCGTGCTGGGGGACGCTTGTCTGGCCAGGAGGCAGGATGGGGAAGTGGGGAGGGCACAAGTTTCGGAAATAGAGCATCCTGCCGGAAGCCTGGGCGGGCCCCCTCACCCTCTAGACCTCGGGCTCCCCATCTGTCAAATGGGCGTGTTCCCAGTGGCCTCCCTGGTTACTAGGAGACTAAAGCTAGTGTATACGCGGGGACGGTCATTTGTTTCCTTACTTACTAAATGTGTGTCGAGCACCTACTGTGTACACCTACCATGGCGTAGACTTTGGGGGTCACAGTGGTGCCCTCGTGAGCCCCCAGTCTAGCTGGGGAGAAGCACGGAGTGCGCAGTTGTGGCTACTCCTTGCTGCAGTCCGTCCTCTGACCCCAGCCCTGCTCCGGACAGGTGGTCCCTCTGTCTCCTTTCATGCTGCAGGTAAGGGGAAGCCCCTTGCTCCGGCTGCCCCCCAGGCCTGGCTTCTGAGTCGGGGGCTGTTTACACCAGGAGGGTTTTAGGGAGCCTGGTCCAGCCCGCATTTCCCAGGTGAGAACATGGAGGCTGCGTCCTTTGAGTGCCTCCTTCCCTCTGCTCCAGAACACTCCCAGTAAGCCACGACTCGGCCCAGGAACGGGCCAGTTTGAGCCGCTGGAAATCTCAGCTGGGATCCTGGCGTCTGGGGAAGGGCCGGGCTCTAAAAATAACCCGCTCGCCTGAGCCTGAGAGCAGCCGGCGGGAGCCTGGCGAGGCAGAGCCGCGCCTGACGCTCGCAGATGACGGCGGGCCCGGCCCAGCCACAGGGCCCCCGACTCGGGCAGCTGGTCCCTGGGAGGGGCTGGTGGCAGGTGGCAGCCAGGAATATGTGACCCCTGGCTCCCAGAGGCACCCCACCCCCACAGGCACATGCACATATATGTCCTTAGCTGGGACGTGCTGCTCAGAGCGTGGCCAGGGGCTGCTCCCCCGGAAGGAGACACGGACCCTGGGACTCCTGGAGCCACTTCTCTCGGTGCCAGCCTTGCCCTCCTCGTGCCGGACATCGACAGGCCGCAGGCACAGGTAAGGGACGCTTCTTCACGCCCCTGAAGGGCCTGTCCCTTGGAGAAGGGGGTGTGGGCCTGGGGGTGGGGAAGGGGCTCTGGCGGAGGCAGGAGCCCTCGTCATCCGGTTTCTTGCGTCTTCCCTCGGCTCCTGGATTCCAACACAGCATCGAGCTCGCTCAGGAGGGGTTGTGGAGCCACCGCTCCGGCTCCCTCTCCACACCCCCGGCTGGCAGGGAGCAGCCTGCCCTTTCCGTCTTTGAGTACTCTCAGCCACTACCGAATGTCAGGGGCTCGTTCGCGTAATTGGATGCCGGCCCCAGGTTAATGGGTTTGCGGGCACCAGGTGGAAAAGTTTTGGAAGCAGGAGCCGCGCCGGGTTGCAGGGAGCCTGGTGCCTCTGGGAGGAGAAAGGCCTCCCCTCCGGCTCCGAGGGCCAGGTGGGGCAGGGACAGAGGACACTGGGGCGCGGGGTGGTGGGCCTGGGCAGGAGAAACTGGGGAGATCCTCTAGGAGGATGGGAGAAACGCAAGGGAGACGCGGTCCCCGGGCGGGCCTCCGGTTCCCCAACTCTGCCCTGCTTCAGGGTTTACAAAAAGGAGCCAGTTTCGGTGGGGGCTGCTTTGGGCATTGAGCCAGGCCCGACAGCACTGAAGTGGAGCTAGAGGACCCGTCTCGGGAGCTCAAGTCCTTTGTCCCTGGTGCTCAGAGGGACTGTCAGATCTGGCTGTCTGCCCAGATGGCTTTCTGTGCATGATCCCTGGACAGGATGTTCACCCAAAGTCGAAGAAATTAGGGCTGATGCGCAGGGCGGCGAGATGGATGTGGCGGAGCCCACTGGATGCTTCTGCCCCTGTTCACAGAGGGCAGGTGCTGGGGGGAGGCGAGGGGATTAGGGGACAGCACTTCCCCAGCGCACAGCGCAGGAGTCATTCAGGGAGTGGGATTAGTTGCTACGGATTTTTCTTGGCCTGAAAGCGGGCTGGCATCTGCCACGGCCAACTCCCGTAGCGGGTGGGCCTGGCCAGGGGCAGGTGCCAGGGGGTGGGGGGCACGTTAGGTTCAGGTTTTGGTCCAGGCTGCAGGAAGGAGCCAGGGCCTGCGAGGAGAGCTCTCCACGGCGACCAGTCCAGAAACGCTGGGTCTGGGACTGAGCACGTGGCCCTGCAAATACTACCCGAGACCCTGAGACGACCCAAGGCCACGTGTCCACACACACTTCCCTCGCTGTCCACTCCAGGTCCCCTCCAACTTCTCTCCCAGGCATCCTTGGGAGCCCTGCAAGGGGAAGCGTGGGGAGGGGGCACCGCCCTGTGAACCTGCCCCAGCAAAACCACCCCACCCTCAGCTTTGCTGTGACTTCCCGTCTTTGCACCTGGCCAGCACCACTAGGGCCCGTAATTGAGTCATTGTCATCGTCGGGGCTGACGTTCTGACTCAGACTGTGTGACTCTTGGCACAACTCTCAGCCCCTCTAAACCTCAGTCTTCTTGGCAATAAAATGGGGGGGTAGCACTTGGGGAGGGCAAATGCTTTTGCATCACGATCACTTCTTCTTCTGATTACACTGTGTGCCTGGAGGGCCAGTGTCGCCAGCGTGGAGGCTGCACACAGTGGGCGCCCAACAGTGCCTGTTGAATTCACGTGCGCCGAGTGTGTACACACACACCGGGCAGCCTGAGGCGGGTATGTGGGCGTCACTTGTCCTGCTCTGGTGTTCACGCCCACCCTGTCTGATGAGGACAGTGGCGACGATGCCCGCAGAGGCAGCCTCTCTCTCACACACACCCCTGTGCTGCCTCTGCTCCACATGGTCTTGGCCGACACCCCAGGCTGCTGGATTTTGGTCCATGGCCCTGGGGTCACCTCCTTACATCAGGGAGGGCCTGCTGGGGACAGAGCAGAGGCAACGCACAGGCCTTGGATCATCGTAACTGTCGGCCCTCAAGGTGCTGTCTTCATCTTGGGGACATCTCTGTTCTGGCTAAGTAGGCTCCCACCTTGTGTGTGCATGGGGACACCCAACCTCTCCCTGGACACCTCTGAAACCAGCTTGCTCCCAAGAGCCACCCACAGAGCCTCTCTGACCCCCACACCCTCTGTGCCCACCCAGGAGGGCTGAGACGGTGGTGGCCATTTGTCCAACCCCCACTGTGTGTCCCAGGACCCAGGACATGGTCACGCAAGCATCATAACAAAGGCCTGAAAACCAGGCACGTTCCCACGATAATGCCAGCAGCCCCACTTATCAGGCACCGACAGAGTCCAGGCTCTGTGCTCCCTGCTTTGCAAACGTCGTCTTACACATTTAACCCACCAGCTCTGTGGGAAAGAATAAAATTCTGTAAAAATACACCACGCGGTAAAATGACACTTTAATATTACTAAAAAAGGGCACACACCCACTCTAACAAACCTCCAGCCTTTAGCACCAAACCTCTGCTGTGCGTGCCCCCGAGGAGGCCTCTGGGCACCCAGAGACCCCTTGCTCCTGGGTGGGTGCCACGTGCTGCCAGCCCACCTCCCCCAGCTGTAGCTCTGCCTCGTGTGTGCTCTGCTCGATTTCGCATTTAACCATTTCATCCAGACTCATTCTGCCCGTCAGGGGGAAGAGTTGAGCCTGTCTTGAGTGTTGCCCACTCCTGACCCCCGGCACGTGCCCACTGCAGTGGTCAGCTCTTGCTATAACAATGGTCTGTAACAAACGGTCCCCAAATGTCTGTGGTTCCAGCAACAAATATGTATTTTTCTCAGTCCTAGGACTGGGGGTTGGCTGAGGTTTGGCTGTCTCGGTCGGGGACGGCTGTACAGAAGCGTAAGGGGCCAAACCACACCTTCCAAACGCAAGCTCACGGATGGTCTGCTCACACCGCTTGGCTGTCATTTGCCAAAGCAAATCAGGAGGCCAAGCCCAAAGTCAACAGGTCGAGGGCGTAGACTCCACCTGCTCTCCTGGGGAGGAGGGCACTGGGTCCCAGCAAGGTCTGGGGTGGAGGGACGGAGTGGAGAGTGGAGACAGGTGACCCCGTCTTCCACACGCACCACAGCCTCCGCTCTCTCCGACCACCCGTCCAGTCCTGCCCGGGGACTCCCGGGGCACCTGCCTGCGCCTGTTCTCCTGGACGGGAGGGTGGGGTTTGTTAGGTAATGAGCACACCTGGCCCTGAGGATGCAGATATCAGAGGCAAGGCCAAGTTCAGAGTCCAGAGGGACGGTCAGTACTTGAGTAATGACATTCCTCCCGGCTTAGAGGTCCAGGAAGAGGAATGGAGACGAGAGCAGGAGCTCTCATGTGCCCCCGAGGGGAGAGGAAAGTCTGCAGGGAAGTGGCCCCATAAAGGGGAGCCATGAGGTGGACGGGGTTTCAGTGTGCAGAGGAGGGTGGGCAGAGGGCCTCCTGGAGGGGGCACCGCCTGGGCAGAGGCCTGGGCCAGGAAAGCATATGCCTCGTCAGTCTGGCCGGCCCTGCTGCCACCTGATGCACAAACTGCATCCCCCTCTGGGCCTGGGCGTTGCAGAGGTGGCAGCCTCCGGACCCCAGCAAGGGCGAGTCCCCTGCACGTGAGTGGTTCGTGGAGAACTCCTTTAAGTTCCTCTGGCCCCAGCTCTAAATGAAGTAGTGGCCGGGAACCTCTGATCTTATTACTTAAATTATAACGGTCCTGCTCTTTAATAATTCGTGGCCTTGGGGCCTCCGAACAAACAGGCTCTGGAGAATCACACAGGCAGCAGCTCCGAGAGGCAGCAAGGTGGTTTAAAGGTCACTTACAAACACTCCAGTTCACATTAATTCACAAAATAAAGAATACACAGCCCCAGTGCCCTTAAGCTAGGAGGGTATTTTAATACCAGACAGTTCAAAACACATAAGGGGAGAGGGATTATTTTTCCAAGTTAAATACTCCCTTGTCTCCCAAGAATTCAAGACCCTAGGCAGAGAGAGGATATTTAATGAAACGAATCCTGTGCAAGAGGCATTTGCTCAAGATGCTCTTGTCCCTCCCCACGCGGCCCCTTCCGGGCAGCG